>VMDR010014213.1:0-23853 GCA_007922815.1 Macrotus californicus | reverse complement strand
CTTACCAGAGCATTTTAGAGTTGATAAAAGTTTTCTTATTCATGGTTTAATTCTATCATCACCACAATCTTGTGAAGAAGGCAGAGGAGATATTACTAACTGCTCTGCCTTAGAGATGAACAAAATACTAATATATCTATTTTAATACTAAATCCTACGGCACTATTATTAAAAGTCACATCAAGGGACCACATAAATGTTTTTCCAATATCATTTTACTGATTTATCGTTAAGCTTTTTCACTTTCTGATGAAATAGAAATTTTGGCTACTGATAAGTTTTTATTAACGTTAAGAAAGTACATCTATCATTCGTGAAAAGAACATTAAGTTTCTTGTTTTCCCAGCTGAATACTTGTTCCTAATGCACATTGAATTGATTACCAATATGGTGTTTTGGAAAAGTTTACCACTCCAATTTCATGATAAGTCTATACAGACCACATTACTTATAAAACTTAAAATGGCAGCTTAAAATTTGTTTGACTTATTTCAGAACTTTTGGAGTTCATGCTCTGGTAAGATTGATGAGAACTAATAATGTTACTGGGGTTTCCATTACAAGCCCATCTTTAGGGAAAAGCAGCAGGACAGAAACCTCCAGTGTCTCTAATTACATTAGAAAAATTTGGCAAGGGTACATCCCTTAAGATACAAAAGGATTTAGATTGGCTCTTTTTAATCATGTTTTGAATATAGTATCAGCAAAATAGGTAAGTTATATGGGTTCAGGAACCTTTTGAATGTATCCTTCTGACCTAAATGCTTAATATAAATTTCCTTTTAATTTGGACTTTTAATGAAATTTTGCCTCTTTAGATTGTTTTGAGTTAAGTATGATATAACTGTAAACTCTTAAATCACCCTTTAAAACTGGAGGGGGACCAAACAGGGCTAATTTTTTATGGAGTGGCTGTTCGGCAGAGCCCCTTACATATTTCCTCTCATTTAACACTTGCTGCCCTAATGAGGTAAAAACCACTGCCCCAATTTTAAGATAAGAAAGTCGAGATTTGATGACATTAGTAACTTGTCCAAGGTCACGCAGGCAAAGCGGCAGAGCAAGCGTGTTATCCTGGGCCTGACTCCAAGTTCCTTTTCTATTTTATGCTGCGGTGGAAGGCAGCCTGAGAAATATTTTTCCCTGTTGCACGGTCCTTGAATTTGGGGGTGAAGAAATAGACTAACTGCCCCCCAAATACTCTCCCCATTGGACCACTCAGTTATTCAGAGGTGAAAATTCAGTCACAGAGAATCCTCTGTTCCTCCTCTTCTGTTTATTCACATCTCTAAAGGTAGACAGGAAAGAAAGGTTCTAAAACAATAAAGTTTTCCCTTTGGCCAATTGATGAATGTTTTAGTAAAAGGTTTAAGTGGAAAAAAGGCAGAAACCAAAAGCTTTGAATTCTCATTGTCCCCATTTCTTGGGTCTCTGACAGATGTTCAAAAGCTGACTTGATTTGCGTGGAAACATAAAGAAGATAAGCAAAGATGTGGACTTGCATTGTTTCTAGGTAGATCAGATGCACATGTGACAACACCTTTGATTTTAAATTAAATCAAATCATTTACAGGCTTAGGGCGAAGTGACATCCCACGTTATGAAAGGATAACTCTATGAGAAATTCTCTGCACGCGAGTTTCGCTGGACTGAAGGAGGCAAGGCTTGGTCTCTCAGAGCGGTGCTGTGGCCTCAGCAAGCAAACCACGGGAGAGACGCATTTACTCTCCTTGTGGCTGTCAAGACTAGCGTTTAAATTTCATCCTGCAGGGACAACAAATGTATTATTCTAAGTGCCTTGATGCTAGAGGAATATCAACTACTTCACAGATAGAATACAAATATCCTTCTCACTTTAAATCTGAGTAAATAATCTTAAACACTTTCTAAATCCTATTATATGTACAAACTTTGCATGTAAAGGTTGAGCTGGTTAGGCAGAGGAGTGTGAGTAAATACACCCGTCTCCCATAAGTACACAGTATTGAATGGAGAAAAGGGCTTTATACTCTATTCCCTCAATCCCTCAATCAAAGACCTTTTAGAAGAAAAGGCAGACTTAAAATAATAACCTCAGCTCTATGACAAGGGACTTCTGTATTTGAATTTCATTGAATTATAGAGTTAGAGAGCCTCCGGAGGATCCGTGTCATGCCAGCCCCTCCCCCACCCCCACCACCTTCTTTCCTGCAGTGCACGGGAGCCGCTGATCTGAATTCTGATGATAACCTATTTTGCACCCATTTTAAAAGTCTCATTTAAAGTCTTGACCAATAACCAGTGACCTTTAAGAGAGAGGCAGCAGGGCCTAACAGAAAGAGCAAACTCGGGGCTTTGATTCTTTAGACTCATTTTCCTCATCTACAAAAGGGGAGTCAGTGCAGAGACTTTGTGAGAATTGGAAATGATCAAAGTTTTGGCACAGTTGTGATGCACAGCAGTGCTAAGAGGTAGTTATTATGATTATCATGGTCATTCTATAAGCAAACGGTTCTTGTAAAGCATCCCCTTACGATGACCTTGCTGGTAATAACAGACGTGCAGTTTCTTCATCTCTTATCAATCTCAAGCCATTTTAGAAAAGTGCCCTGGTATTGGCATATGTTTACACATTTGTATTAAAATGTTAAACCTCACTCAGTTTTCACTTAAGGGTTGATCTACTATAATTTCATATCAGCTAATTATTGCCACTCTGCAAAGAGACACCGCACAGCTGGGGTTCTGGGGGCTCAGAGTCCACTGTGCACCATTAGTTAGAGAACTAAGTGGTGGGACAGACCCTGTGTGAGATGACAAAGATGGGTCAGATACTCTTCAAAGAAAGGGAGTTTCCTGACCCAACTGGGACAAACACTTTACCCTAACTGATTCCAGTCCATAAAGAGCCTGGTAAACAGCTCCTATATAGCTCCTAGAGAATAGAGAGTTCATGATGGGGAGATGAATAAGCTTTCCCTGGGATTTCAGGAAGAAATATTTCTTGTAGCCCACCAAAGAAATTCATTTTCTACAGGCTGACGTCCTCTCTCTTGCCCTCTGCTTCTAAGGCATCTATTGCTTTCCCATTTACCATGGGTCTTAAGTTTGATACTTTGTTCCCCATAAGCATTCCAGAAGAAACAGTAGTGGGGTACAATCTCACTAGCGTCTGTGAATGATTCTTCCCCAGGCCACTGATTTGCAACGCCCTGTCTCCCTGCCCTTCTGCAATCCTAGACAGGAAACCATGGGAGCTTCGCCATCAAGTCAAGGAATTTCTAAGAAATGCTAAAACCCAATGGGTCCAAAGGATCCATATGTGTCTTGTTCAAAGCAGTTTTTCCAATGCCTACAAGTGCCTGACATTTTAATGGCATTCCACGAGGTTTAATAACTGTTGACAAAATAATTCCAATGCCTTTCTGACTAAACAGGGAGACATAAAATAAATTTTAAAGCTATTTTTGAATAGGAGTGTCATAATATTGAAATTTCAACAAAATATCCATTAGCCTTGATGTGGGTTAGCCATGATTTTCCAGAAAATCATGAGGAATGGCTTCCTTACATTACTCTGGTGTTTGTTGACATCAATGGCATGTTTGATCTCAGGTGGTTCCTTCATACGGGCGTAATCTGAGAGTCCTTTGGCAGCATCATGTTTCTGCTTGTAGGCGATCTTTAAAAAACCACACGGAATAAACCATTACTCTCCTTTGGAGGTGTATTAAATTCTTACCTGTTAAATGTCAACGTTTGCTAGGATTTTATACATTTCAATGCCACAACTGATAGTCAAATTAGCCTGACCCTCTCTAACAAGACAATATACATAACACTTTCATTTTGGTGCTTCAGTTTAGATTCCTAGTTCTAAATCTTTGTCACTTATTTCAAAAGTCCTTGCCCATAGGCTGAAATCCCAATGCTCATATTCACCTGGTTTACATCTCAGCTGCAGTTTTGAGAAATCTCCCACACCCAAGAGCTCTGTCCAAGGTTTAAATCTTGGGCAAGCAAGTGGAAAAGTAGGGGATATGATCAAATATTTAAAAGTGAATTGTTTGTTTTTTAATTAATTGGTATGATTGTATATAGACAAAGCTATAATATTTAAATGCCTTAGACTTTGGAAGAAAAGATGACTCAGGCAAAAATGTCAGATACGTCAAGCTCTCTCCTCTGTTAGAGAAAGAAACATCATACCAACACCATCCATTACCACCAAGTTCAATCCGCCCTGCACGAGGATGGAGGGAAGGCCTAAGTGTGACTGCTGAGGAAGCAGACGCAGCCAGACTCGACCAGAGAGTTCAAAATTAAAGAAGATCCAGGAGACAGCAAACAAATTATCCCTTGCTCTCAGCCTATGCCATTACCCTACTTACTTTCTTCCCAATTTTTCATTGCTTCGTTTACTTGGTCCAATTAGTTCTTTTCTGTCTGCCCTTACTAGAACTGTGTGGCTCACTGAGGGCACAGAACCCCGAACGGTGCCTGGCACCGTGTAACCAGTAATAAATATTTGCTCAAGTGAATAAATAAATAACTGAATGAATGAGAATAAAACACAGATACAGTATTTCAAAATTAATTTTCAACAGATACCAAAGGTTTAATAATAAAATGATATTAAATGGAGTTAAAATTACTTGGCCCAAGAGAATAAAGTCACCTTAAAAAAAGAAAGATTAGAACAGTGTTTACCAAGAACAAAACAAGATCTAATTTTCAATGAAAAAGACTACAGTTAAACTTAGGGAAAAGCTTTTTACCAATATGATCTCCTGGAGAGCTATGCCTGTACTATACATAACTTTTCATGTCCTGTGCCTATCACAGTGAATGGCAAAGAGGAGAAACGCAGTAAATGTTTAGTGAATGAATAAATAAATCAGTTTATTAAACATTCTCATGAATTTAAATCCCTCATAGGCTTTAACAAACAGAATTAACCACCCATTTGACTTAGATAGTATATTGAATACTTATCTAAATGATTAAAATAATTACAAAACAAATTTTTAAAAATTAAAAAATAAAATCATCAAATATAACTGCAAAACAGAAAGCCATCAAGTACAACCATCAATGTTTAACCCTTCTCTGCTTCCTCTTTTGAGTTTTTCTTGAAAACCAATAAAAGAGAACTCAATCTGGGGTATCACAGTCTCTGAATTTTGAAAGCTGTGATAGAAAGCTCCTGCTTCAATGGAACCCAAATCTATGTGCCCACAGCTACCTCTGCCTGGCCGCCCTGGCAGAGTCTAGTTCACAGGACAGAACATTAACATGGGGACATAGCTGTCATTGACTTCCCTTCTTCCAGATTGTCTGTGTGGGTTGAAGCTCTGAACTGCTATACTCCCTGGGTACGCTCCTCAGCACAAATTCCAAGTTATCCGTCTCTTTCTCAAGGTGCCCACAATGTTCCAGATATGGTCTGACCTATCCTAATTACAATTATTCCATTTAATCCATACTACCACCTCTCACGTGTTACATGCCATTAATGTATCCATAATGCAACAGGATCACACTGTTTCCTGTTGATGGTTATGTTGAGATTTCTGTCAACTAAACCCCCTGACAGTCTTGTTCCCACCCAGCCCTGATCCCACATCCAATCCTACATATATGGCTGATTATTAGGGCTCGCATGCAGCACCTCACATTAGCACAGGGATAATTCATCTTGTTAGAGTCTGTCCAGTGATTTAACCCATCAGGATATCTAATTCTGATGAACATGTATTTGCATTTTTCACCAATTAATTATGTTAAACAGGAAACCCATTAAGAGCCTCCTTTCAGGCTGAGAAAGTCCATTATCTCAGTTCCATTACATTCTATATTATATCTTCAGGGGGACGGAGGAGTTTAATGGGTGGCCAAGTCTATTAAGCCAGGAAAAAACTTCTATGAGATATGTTCCATCTACTTAAATAAAAAGAGAGCTAGGTTGTACCTTTCTCCTTTTTTGCTGGATGCTTGGTTTATTTTGAATCTTAAACTATCATACTTGTGACTTTATAAACCTAACCAGTGCAGCTGTTCATCTGGTGGGTTATCATAGAAATGGTGAGTCATCAAACACAATTTTAAAGAGCACTCTTTGTTAAAAAGACTATTTAATTTTCTACTTGCAGCATTAAAATCATCGTTTCATTTATAGCTGCTACGAAGCACCACTTCAGAACTAAGATTACATCAAATTGGAGACAGCTGAACTTTATCATATTAATTTTCATCCTTAAATATAGCTAATGGAAGCCCTGGCTGGTATAGCTCATTGGATTGAGCGTGGGCTGCAAACTAAAGGTTCGCCAGTTCGATTCCCAGTCAGGGCACATGCCTGGGCTGCAGGTCTCTGATGGGGGCCACATGAGAGGTAACCACACATGGATGTTTCTCTCCCTCTCTTTCTCCCCCCCTCTTCCTCTCTCTAAAAAATAAATAAATAAAGTCTTTTTAACAATAGCTAATGGAAATTATGTCAAACTAATAAATTTCCTGATAAATTTGATTTCCTAGGATTTGTCATTATTGTGTGGCATTTCTCTAGATTAATACTTGTTTTCCTCATACCCTGAGGATTAAGTTTGCTGTGATACTGGACACCTAACAAGTGGAGGAGGCTTGTGATGGTCTTATGTACTTTATGTATGAATACGCTTATGTAAGTAACATATATTTATATTACATGTCTGATAGCATGGTATATCTTTGTATCTCATATATACCTATATAAGGTGTACAGGTATTTCTAACTTACACTACATTTTATAAATACTACATAGGTGAATGTACTTCTAATTGATAGCACAGATAGCACTCTGGTGCTCCTTGTGGCCACTCCAGGTTAAAACATAGGCTCTCCTAAACCTCCTCGGTGCAAATGGCTAGGTAGCCTGTATGACTTCTGCAACACGGGATCACTTAGCCCTGGTCGGAAACAGCCCCCAGGGAGAAGGGCTTCACTACTACCTACCACACTCCATTTGCCTCCACTAGCTTTCTTTGTGATCTATGTTTATAAAGTTTTTAATAAGGCATATCTAATAAAATGACTTCCTAAAATCTCCACCTCTGTCCCCCTGATCTTTTCTCTCTTTCTTTCTCTCTCTCTCAGCATTTCTTTCTATCAGTCATTTTCTATATGGAAAATTAACCTAGCCAACCTTATCACTCTAGTCTGAATGTAAGCATCCAAGAATTTCTGCAAAATGGTTTTAAGGTAATAACTTGTGCCAGTCTTCAGGAGGTATTTCATTAGACCCAGAATGCCATTAAATTTCAGATTTGGCTCATACTCTCATTTAGGTTAGCACAAACCTGATACTACTTGGACACAGTAAAAGTTATTTTAAGTATCACAGACATTGTCAAATAGGTTTACATTCTTGATTGTCTTATTACCAGGTAAGCTTTGAGGATTGCAATTTTAACAATTATAAAATTGATATACGTCAGCCTAAAGAAACATTATAATGATTACATAAATTTTGAAATAGATGTCTTATGCAGGGTCCAGGGTTTTCCTTATCAATAAGTTCAGTGACCAGTTACAACACTGGGCAGCACTGCTTCATAAGAGCACAGACGTAGCTTCCCAGGACACATATTCTACTGCAGGACATCACATACTAACAACGTCAGGGATGGCCTGTCCTGACACAAAAATAAAAAACAGATCCCAAATATACGACATGGATTATTTTTCATGGTAAGTTTTCTGTTGCACATATTTGTTACTATAGATCTATTTATGTTGAAAAAGGTGACCAAAGTTGTGTATTTCCAAAGCAATAAAAATGTCCATAACTAAAAAAATGTTATGTTCCCAAACAAATGTAAAATTTAAAATAGATTTTTTCTTTTCCTGCTTCATTGCTTAACTGTTGCTTGTCACATATCAAGTGCTGAGTTATTATTTGCTTTATAAAGTAGTCCATATTATCAGAAAGTGGCTAGGTGACCAATGTGGGCAGAAAAAAAAAGAGGGGGACATATTAGTCATGGTCAGCCATGCGAAGCTTTAACATCATATATCTTTAGCCTCAAGTTTCAAGGCTGAGATTAGCTTACTGCCAAGCTGGGTACACGGTGGACATTTAAATTGTAATAATGAAGGGCTTTAAGAGGTCCTGCCAAAGATAACTATGCTCAGTATTTTTCCAGAGTAATCTATTTTCAGACTATTTTAAAATTATCTAGGTATCCTCCACTTAAAAGTAAAAAGATTTTGCAAAAAGAAATAAACTTGTTTAATAAGGAAAAGAGGGATAGAGATCATAAAAAACAGGTGGTGAAATGTGTGGTTAAGAAACCACACTCCAGAACAAGAGCGTTCCCTGTTCATGAGCTGGCTTAGCCATTTAGGGGCTGTGTGACCTAGGGTAACTTATTTAACCTCTCTGTGCTTGAGTTTCCACATCTCCAAAATGGGAATATCTCATACAGTGCTTGTGAGGATTAAATGATATAAATGTCTGTGAAATGCATAGAATAGCACCTGACGTATAATAAACATGGCTATGTGTTTACTATTACTTGTAAAATGTAGCGTGAAGAATATAAATTATGTAAAAACATTTCCTTGGAAAGGAAATCAACAAATTGAATAAAAATCCATTTCACAAGCATTTACTGAACATTTCCTTTGTACCAGGGAATACTCTACGCACAGAGGTAGAGCAGGGAAGAAGACAGATGAGGTCCTGCTCTCATGCCACTTAGGGAACCAAGTAACAGATTAATAGAGAAAAGAAAATCTGATTGTGCTATGAAGAAAACAAAACACTGAGTGAGAAAGAGGGGAAATGTTCTATTTTAAAACCCTATTTTAAGAATCACAACAAATGAAATGCATTCAGCATCCCTTATGTGTCGATGAGCTGTAAGGAAAATCACGCCTACACTTCCGTGAGTTCAAAACGAGTTTACATGACGGCATTGGTAAGTTTGTCTGTAACTTGCAATCACTGGATTGGTCCCTTCCACCTGATGGAGGCTCTGTTTGAGAGCCTGAGGTATTCTAAATGAAAAACGCAATGAAACTTTCATGTTTTATTCAGTAAGTAGTACTTAAGATAAACAACTTTTTAAAATGCTGAATAATTTATAGTAGGTTACATGTTCAATCCACACAATCAGATAACAATTTAGGAAAACCACACCTCACTCTGAAGCTGTGTCACTTCTCTTGCAAAGACACTGTCAATTGTGGCCGGCATCTGCTTATAAAGAGAATTGGAAAGGTCTGCCTTAATGGTGCCTTTGTATTTTGCCTGGGGAGGGGGAAGGAAAAAATAAATAAACATTCCTCCTTTACTGTGAATACTGAAAGAGAATAAAACAAAACTTTCTTTAGAAATAGAATTAATTTAAAAACCTCAAGAGCATTTTAATCTTTGATACTAGAGCTGATGAACATATTTTGAAGAAAGATAAATCCAGTTTTATCATGAGAAGGCTTTAAGTGAGACATGCAAGGAAAAAAAATGACTATTTTTCTATTTAAACCCATGTACATTTCTAAAAGTAAATCTATCTGTGTGTATTAATGGTTCCATATGTTTGATCAGCAAAGAAAAATCTGAGAGCAATGAGACATTTGAGTTGTTTCAAAAAACACAAGCTGTGAGAATGTACTGTCTAACGTAATGCCAAGGACAGAGCTCCTTTATTCGTCTTGTCAACCTCCTCCTACCACGATGAGGGGCGAGGTGCTTTTTTGCTATTTCTGCGCCTTCACACCTCCAGTCGGCACTGTTCCTAAGTGACCTCAATCATTACTCTTACAGAAAAACACTCATTCACCAATTCCTCTTGGGAAGATTAGGTTCAAAGTAACACAACAGATTGCCCACCCCCATGTTTTCGCTCTGCAGTTAACTCCTTCAGGAAAACGAGTCAATTGATAATTAGGAACATCAAGAATTTCTCTGCACAAGAGAAATAACAGCTCACTCAAATAAATAAAACCATGTTTTTCCACATTCTGTCGACAAGTCCCTGATACGACTCCCACTCAGAACTAGATTCGAACACTGAATTACTGAGCATGTCTCCTGTTTAAACTTCCTGTTTCTACAATTCCTTGGATTTGGATACTTAATTTTAAACATTTACCCAATTTTCCTCACAATATTTTTGTGTTAGCAAAAATAAACCTGAGAATATCATGTTGATCTTTTTCCAAGCTATAAAACACTCGAGGTCAGCCATTTTACTCATTTTCTTACCAAGCTCATCTCTTTTAAGTGATCCCTTCACAGACTACAGAAACGCCTCATCACCAAAATCACTGTTAACTGTTCTTTTCAATGCGACACATTCTGTGGCCGTAAATGCTCTCAGAAAGATACTGCATGATTTTTCAGCTGGAAAATAAATGTAGTGCACCTCTCGCTCTGTGGTCTCATAATCGGTATCTCCACTGAGCCATTTCTACTAAAAAATAGTTTAAACTAATTTAAAATTAATTAACCAAAAGCACCAGATTTTATGGAATCAGCCAGTAAATTTTACTTATTTTCAAAATTATATTCAATAATTTATAACTAGTCAGTCTGTTCGGAAATAAAATATGAAACATCTAAGACTATTTTGACAATACTTTCCACTTATTGAACAAAAATATCCCATCAAGAGTAATTCTGTATAAATAAGAAAGGTTTGGAGTCAAAATACAGGCATACATAATAAAGCATATCAAGCACAGACAGTTAAAGATGTCAATTTACATGAGTTAATTGATAGTGCAGAGAATTACAAAATTATATACATATTACCAATATTCAGTGGTGCTTTTGAAAATATTATTCTTCAACTTTAATGCACAGATTTTCATCTATATATAAAAAGAAAATGTGAGTCATTTTGCAAGTGTTTGATAACTCACCTCAGAAATAAAAGCACCAATATTTTTTACATGGTTCAGCATAGGAGTGTCTGTCACGAATGTGCACTTGTCCTTAGACTTTTTATGCTCTTCTTTATAATGGATCTAAAAGAGAGAGTAATTCACATGAGAAGAGGCAGAAGGAAAACAATTTCAATGATCCATTGCTGAACTGAAGAATTAACTTGAGAAAACTCATTTTCTGGAGTAAATACTCAAATGTGGAATGATACTCAAAACAAGCCAGATTGCATAAACTGATATCCAACACAGAGCAGCCAAAATGATGAGGCATAATGAAGACAGCCTCTTCCTTAGATAAATGAGGATGCAGTTAGGGTCAAGGGTCATGTGTGTTAGACCCACGAGTATGAGTCCTATTGCCATGTTTGTTGCTTTTACGTACTAACCTCTAGTTAAGCCTATGGTCAAACAGAAATATAGCAGCCTGCCTCTAGGTCTAAAGCAAGTAGTCATCAGGATAGATGTAACCGTTTAAGAAATAGAGGCAGAAATTAAACAAATGAAGATTACTATTACGTTAGCATCATTACCTAAACCTGATAGATTAGAGGAAGGGGCTTAAAATGGAGGCCACCGTGGGCTTCCTGTTACTAATTCATTACACCCAAATCAAACTTACTCATTTATGAGCACTCACAGGCATCCCATCCTCCTCACCCAACAAGAGCAGAACCTGCCCAGAAACTTCGGTACCTGGTTGAGATCATCTCAGAATGCACCCTTGCCGTGAGTAAGCAGACGAGCAAGAAAAAGATCAGAGAGGCTTTGCTGAGCATGCTCATTTCTCCCCTTGAACTCACTTGTAAAATGAGTCACTCCTTCCCTCCTGGGGAGAGGCTGGCATTGTTATTTTGGAGAAAGATACCTCGTGGACTTAGGAGCCAAAAACAAGTCAGGAATAATGGAGACGGATCTAAAATGTATTCCCACTGTCACACTAATTGCAGCCCAATCTGAAAACTGGGGAACCAAAATTTATGACTAGTTGAGAGAACAAAGGTATTTGCTTAAAGTTATATCACCCTGTAATAAAGTCGTGTTTTTCTGCCCAAGACTGCAAATACCTAGGCTGAAAAAAGGGTTCTGTGGTCTCACTAATTATAACCTAAAAGTAAAGTTTAATTCTATATAGTACCTGGTTCTTAAAGGACGTGACTAATATTGATGTTACACAGCACATTACATTGGGACTCCAACATATGCAAAGCTGATCTGAAGCGCGTTATCTGACCATAAGCAGATACAAACACACTAAGTAACGTTATTTCAAAATACCGTATTTCATCGCTGTGACTCTTAGATATTATATGCCGGACACATTAAACATTTGCTTTATTCATGAAATCAACATTAGAACATATTTATCTTATCTGTGCAGTAAATTACTTTTTTTTCCTCTCAGAGATTAGCCATAATTTTAGGCCTCTGCAAATCGCCCTCCTCAGTCACTAGTAATTAAACCGTTAAAGGCAGTATGATAAATAGTAGGCTATTTTGATCATAAGGGGGGAAAAAGTATCCCTATTATATAATAAGTGTGAGAGAAAATAACCTATCATTAGGCTTAAGTCTGCCTCATTATTTTTATCTTTTGCCACCATCTTTTCCCTTTCACATTCACATTCTTCACTGCCTGGTGTGTGCTGGAGCCACAGGCCTTCTGATAAGCTCTGACCTGAGCAGAATGTTCAGGAAAGGAGCAGGGATGAGGGTGAAGTACTTACTTCCTTTGCTATGCAGGCAAAAGGTTCATTCTTAAGTGTGTTCTCCATTCCTTTCTTTGGTCTTTATTAAGATACAAACACACACCACACACTTCTAATTTCTAATGAATTATACAATATGAATGGCAATCGCACATTATCTTAAATTTTTATACAAAAAAATGTCACCTGTCAGTAGCCTTCCTGTACCAGAAGAAGGCAGATATAAGGAAACCAATGACTGACACAAAATCTTCAGTAAAATGAGAATCACTGAGTAGATAGCCATTTCCTGACACAACGTTATATATTCCTAAGACAACTGTGTCTCTATCTCTTAGGTGGATTGCCTATCCAACCCCTTTTTCTTTATTAAAAGAACCCCAATGTATTTATTGGAGTAGCCAGACCCCTCCCGCAGCCTCAGAGGACAAACTCCTCTAAACCAGGCCTGGTTTTCTCATGCCCCTTGGAGAGTGATTGGCTGGGGAGGACGGGTGCCCAGCTCTGGTCACGAGTCATTAGTGGAGGCGTCCCAGCAGTGTTCTGGCGTTACTGGTGTACAGGGAGAGACTTGCTGGCACTGCCCTTTGACACTTTGTCCTTCCACCTTTTTCCTTCCCAGTCAAAGGGTAAAGCAGCAATGATGTCATTATAAGGCAATAAGCCACCATACTAATTTTGACAGAGCAAAAGAAAGGGAATCTGAGAAACGAAAAGCATCAAATATGCCAAGACTGGACCCCCTACCTGCAGGCTTCATCTGTGGAAAAACAACCTATTTGTTAAACCTCTGTGCCAGGTTCTCCTGGTACTGGCAGCCCTCTGTACTCACAACCACTACACCATGACAGTTATGTCCTGATTGAGAAAAAAAGGGCAAAGTTGATGACTTAATGATCATTAAGATGATCAAAATATTTACTTTCTGCTTTGACCTCACTCATTAATCCCACTGTGTCTCAACTGCCATGAGACTCAATATTGGTGGCGCTTCCTTTTTCCCCACCTAGTTTCACTCAGTGTGAGATTAGCAAACGGAAGTGGGTGACAGATGTAGAAACGTTTGAGGATATTTCCTTTTACAAGCACTCTTGACCAAAAGTACCTAGAAAGTCTTTGCACAAGTGGAGCCACGTTGCTAAATGCAGTAAATCCCGGAAGAAAGAACTGGGTTCTCTATGCCTGTCTGTTAACTGGGTGCTCACAGCCAAGGCTGCTCTCCCAGGTTATCCAGCACAGTCGGACCTTTATTAGAGGGGTAAGCACGGATCTAATGCTTTCAGCATTGTCAGGATTTACCCACAACACACAATGAATGCCCTTGTCCCTGGGAAATGTTCTTTCTGCCGCACTGCACATAAACACCCTAAAAAGGTTTGAACCAGAACACTGAGTCAGAGGTGTCCTTCACATGTGGCTAAACTTGCTCTGCTGAGACTTTATGCCTAATTTACAAGAAATACATAAACGATCATCTTTAACCTAATATTTTTATTACCACCTAACAAAAGGTCACTAGATCTATGATTCTAACTGCTAAATATAGTCAATCGGTTTGATTTATTCAAGGGATTGACTAGAGAGTTGACCAACAGGACAGAATAGCAGAGAGGGATTATCTAGGGGAAACAAAAAGCATGACTTGGTTAACAGAAAAATAAAAGAGGCTGCCTCAGAGGACCAGGCGCTGTCTTCGGGATTGGGAAGTGAATTATGCAGAGAGGGAAACGCCACCTACGGGCAGGTCAAGGACAAAGCAGAAACTAGGTAAGGCAAAGAAAACTTGAAAAATGCCTCATTCTGATCCCCAAAGTGAAGCCTCCTGATCTGAAAATGTAGAATTCTAAAGAGCGCAGGCCTGCCAGGACCTCTCTCTAGACCCATCTTATGGAACATTTTAATAAACTACCTGGCAACAACACGGTACAGCAATGTATGCAGGTCTGCTGCTGACCCCTAGCTCTCAGGCAGAGTGAAAGGTCAAACTGAAAGAGCTAACCTGCAGGCAACTCCAGGTGACACCTGCCCCTAGCAAGGTGAAAATCATCCAAACTACTACTAAAAGTTGAGGAGCCCTGAGTAATCAGCTACAAGTCAGAAGTTAGGACTGAAAATGTCCGAGAAAGATGTCCTACGGAGCTTGATCTAATAGCTCTCTGCAGGCCCCCGGCCCAAGAGACTCTATCATCACAAAGGGTGCATGGAGCAAAAGGAAACCTCGTCCCATCCTACTCATGATCACGGGCCACCCACATCCGCACGGCTGTGCTCAGCTCTGGTTATCACCCCAATAAATATGTATGAAAGTAGAAAAGGTCCAAAGAGGAACGGTTGGAATGATGATGGAGGTGATGTCAAAAGGCTGCTCCATGAGGAAAAACCCACAAAGCTACTCTTTTCATCTAAAAAAATGGAGCAGAGTGACAAGTGGCTATCAACCAGGCTCTGGACTTAACCAGACCTAAGCCTGAATTTTTTCCTCACCCCTGTCTAGCCAGGTGGCCTTAGGCAAGGTAGTCTTGGGTTGCACCACCTCCGAACTGAGGCTCACAGAACCAATATCACAGAGTACGATGAGGTGTGTGGAGGGCTTGGCACACAGCAAGAGGAAGGACATCATGGTGGCCAAGGCTTGGAGTCAGACAGACCGTGGTTCAAATCCCAGGCCTGTGGCTCACTAGCTGTGTGATTCAATCCACAGGATGTAGGACTCTCGGGAGGAAAAAAACAATACACCAAATTTTCTTGGTGACACAGGGTGCAGACAGACTGCCTTCAGACAAACAAAAAGCCTCAGGTAAACACATGGATGTCCCTTGGGGATATAACGAATGAGAAAACAAAACTAAGGGACTTAAAGGTTTGTCTTTAAATTGAAGTTTGAGACCAGGGAAAAGACAGGCACGCTAAATTGAATGTGGACACGGACAGATGGGCACTGCCAGAGGCACAAGGGAGACCCGCTCAGAATGCCGTCATACTTGGGGCAGCAAGTCATCCTTGTTTATATGTTTTAGCCCCGAGATGGATGCAACCTCACATATACATTTTAGACAACCGTTTAGTCGTACAAACAACATAACAGGGATAACTTCAAATTTAAGTTCATATGTTCTATATGAAAATGTTGGTAGTGTTACTATTACTAATGTTAGCATAAAGTTAATAATAAAGGTGATATAACCTGCACAGACATCTACAGTGAGAGGACACAGCGGTGTGGCTAAGATAGACTGCTTCGTGTTTAAGCCCTATTCCCCACTGCTTAACTGTGTGACCCAGGAAAGTTACTTGGCCTCTCTGAGCCTTTGTTTCTCACCTCTAAAATGGGAAAAACAATGGAACCTACCTCATAATCGTCAATGAGTAGCACATAATACTCAATAAATCTTAACTATTGTTAATATTATTGTTATTATTGTTGTCATTTCAATATTATTATTACAGTTTACAATAAACTTTCAAATACAGTAGCTCATAACTATCATTAAATAATAGCACAAAGAAATACTTAATTTAAAATTTAATTACATCACATGTCAAATATATGGAAAGGGGTATGATTCCCACCATCCTTTGGCTCTTTCTGACAATTCTCTTTCACAAGCAATTCTCTGACAACTCTTTTAATGAGAGCATCTCAGTTCTCACCCCTAGTGAGCAATACTTTTCCTTGAGCTTCTAGAGTTTTAGTTATTTATTGTAAAAATACATGAGCTAATTCTACAATTCTAGGATTCCCTCAAAATATAATATAAACCAATCCCAGTTAATGAAAAAAGTCACAACAAAAATTCTCCTTTTCATTCCTATCATCATCATCATCATCAACTTCATCTAGTCCAGAGTTCCTAACATGCAGCTCAATTATCCATTAATTCTAAGTTGGAAGTCAGCGTTATGTGCTCATGGGTACTGTATGCATTTTTCTCTGGTTTGGAAAACTACTGTACTCATCAGAGTCCTCAAAAGGTCTCCAAAATGTTTTTTAAATCATTCATTTATAGAGATCCCCCCAAAACATATTATATCACTATACAAATCATAACAGGTATTGGGTTGTTAAAGGAATATGGTCTGAATTCAACAATCTATGATTTCGTGCCAGAGTGACAGTGGAATCTGTAGGGATAAGACTCTGGATTGAGAACACAGACACCTGCTTCCACACAAATTCTCTGTATGGGTGACCTTGGGGAATCGCCTAAAATGTCTTGATTCAGTTCCATGATCTGGAAAATAACTGTGTTTTGAAAGATGGTTTGGGGGTTTTCTCTCCTGCTCTATGATTCTATGGTATAATATTCTACAATATGCAATGCAAAATGAGACAAAAATTACTTAAGCCACTTACATCACTTATGAGTTTGGTGCATTTTCTGGCCAATTCCATGCTCAGGTCTTCAATAACAGGCTTAAAGAATACCTGTCCAGAAAAAAAGGGAAAGGAAACATATTTCTAATCATCAACTTAGAGGAACAAATACCCTTTTCTGCAGGTGCTTGTCCACTCACCTTGTCTTCTTCATTTTCTTCTTCCTCTGTTTTCTCCTCTTCAGTTTCATCTTTTACATCCTCAAACACAGGGACTCTCATTTTTACTCTGTGTGTGTGTATATATTCTCTTTAACTCACCAGTGTAGCATCGGTTTATGTACTACAGCACCCTTGAGACCCTAGCATCCCTGGTATTCTGGCATGAATGACCTTGCCCAGGACTCCTCTCTATTTAGCTCACACTTCACTCTCCTTATCACAATTGTGTGTTAGCGGATGGAACAGGATCCCGGAGGTTGGCCAGGCCTAGCTTCCCAAGGGGAAATAACATTTCAACAAGCAAAATTCACTTTTATGAACTTTTAAAGTCAGCATTCTTTTAACTTGCTAAGAAATTCAAAAAAGACAATTTATTTATATTTCATTAATTCAATTCATTCATAAAAGAGTTTGAAAAAGACTTCAAGATTCTGGGGAAACCACTCAGCTATAACACTCAAGATAGCACAGTCAAACGCCTGTTATCTCTACGAATTCCTCAACTCCTTCTAAATAAAGCTTTCACTGAAATGTCAGACATATCTCTGATTGGGGATGGTGAATCTGGATCATTCAAACTCATTTCATTAACATAAGGCAAATTTTTTATGAGATATAAATGTACTTCTCACATTCTAAAAAATATTCACTTTATATTAGCTGATTAAAGCCTAGTGATTTATTATGAAAAGTTCTTTGAACCCTTCAAAGAATCTATTCTGAGTTAATTATAACTGTTAACCCTGTATTGCTAGCGTATTATTTTGTAAACATCATTAAACACGAGAAGTTGCGGTTAACACAGGTTGATACATCATTTAAGAATCCAAAGCAGGAGGCGTCCCTTTCAATTCAGCCCATCGTGTCATTTTTTACAAACTTGCTAGTTTTTGTATATTCTTCAATGTGTACTACACGTTCAGAAAAGCTTGGAAAAATACACTATAACAATATTTATAATGTGGCATAGGTCATCCGTTATATAATTAAAATATATTTCTCAAAATAAACCCTTCATGTTAGTATAGGCAATCTTAAAACTCTATCCAACTCATAATTTATCAACTTGGTTATTTAAATCCTAGGGTAAATTAATATTTACACAGCCACAGCACATAAGCACTGGACATTAAAAAACACCCTATGGTGAATAATTAAACCAATTATATAAAACACAACTTTATTCAAAATAATATATCATTTTTAACAGCCAGGTATAATCCTGTTTTCTCTTGATATCCTATCTAGTTTTAAATTTATTTTTTAATTCCGTTGGCCTTGCTTAAACTAAGAATTCTGACAAGAAAAATTTCTATATGGTCATCATGTATAGATAATTTCTCACATCATGGTCCATGAGAATGAAGTTCCACTGGTGATTCTGAATGGAAACAAGGGGTTTCTTAAACAAACATGTTTGGGGAAACCTGTATACTAATCTCTGCCCCTGCCACTAGAGATCCACAGGGCAATGACACATTAGAAGCTCTGAGGAGACCCACATCCAAGGAAAGTATCTAAGTTTGCTTAACCCAGCACTTCCTAAACACCCTATCCATCTAATCTAATCTAAACTACTTACCTACCTAACTACCTATTTTTTAATGATACTGATACTCCAGAAAACTACTTTTCTGTGAAACACTACTTAGGGAAACACTGTTCTATTCTGAAAAAAACGTTGTGTTCCAGAAGAATCACTGGTCTTCTCATGAAACAATTTTTGATACAGGCTGACTTAAGAGCATCACATATCCTGCTCATCAACAAAATAACAAAAAGAAATGCCCCAAGGGTACTGAATTTGGAAAACTTAACTTTAAAATAGCAGCCCTGTCAGGCCAGTATAGAGAATTCTACAAGGAAATTCTCCTTACATTAATTATAGTTGTTCCATAAAGGAGCAGAATATGTGGGTTCTGATGGATTCCCTCAAGTCCTCTGCCAAAAGACTGTTCTATAGAAAATCTATTCCATTACCTTTATTTGGAAATAGGGAAGAGCATTTTTCATAATCTTTTCATGCAAACTTCTAGGAGTGTAGGGAGAAAACATCGCCACAGCTGCTTACGATGCATCTGTTAGCTAAAGTTCAAGGTGACAACACTTGGCGTTTCTCGTGGTAACACCTATTCTCCAGGGTGAATTACCTTCATCAGACTTCAACGGCTGCTTTTTCTCATTTTCCACCATGTAATAAGTACTTATTGACTCTTCACTGTACTGGAAAAGATTATACACAAACATTTTGAAGGTATAACCAAACACCATATGCAATGTGAACATAAATGTTCCATTTGCAATTTTAGAATCAAAATTTTAAAGACATGGGTATCCTTAAGAAGTCAATCCTACTAAAACCCTCTCTTTTCCAGAGGGCAAAATTATGGTCAAGAGAAATTAATTATGTGTCATATGCACAGAGTTTATTCAGTGGAGCCCCAGGACCAGTATTTACCTAGAGCCCTACACTCACGTACTCAAACACGTGATGTTGTGCCAGGCACTGTGCTTGCTACTAGAGATGCGGCGGCAGGAAAAACATACTTAGTGCTCAGGTCAGGTAGGAAATAAAAAACTCATCATTCAACACTTGCTGGAGGAACTCCTTAATGGGTTGTTTTGCAAGCTAGACACACTATTACTTTTGATTAAATGCATTTTTCCTTTCACCTATAGGTATAATACAAAATTCATATAAAGTTTTCTCTAAAACATTTTAAGCCCTGCACTTCATCACAGAAAAGCACTCTTGTCAATACCTCCAAAATGTGACTTAGGAAATAAGAAAGTGTTATTCACAGATAGGTAATTACATTTCAAAATTCCCTATCATTCTCTTTTTTTAAAAAAATTAAATATTATATTTTAATACATATTTTCACCTTGGGGAGCCCCAAAAGGGAATTTCCGTATAGCTGCTAATCTCTTTTCCTTATTGGGCACTTCATTTTATGTTATCTGCTCCCTGCGTTAGTGCCCTCTATCCATGCCCTGATTCAAAATGAGACCGAGTCAGGCGCCACATTACTTACAGCCAACCCCCTACTTCCCTTAAAAAGTAGTAAAGATCCTTACCAATACAAGTTTTCATAGATCCAATAAAGGTACACAGTTCCAGGAAAAGCATTTGATATGAAAGGATCTTCTCATTTAAAGGGTGCAACTCTATATTATCAATATGTTTTTAAAGGTCAGAAGGGCCTCATACAGCATGACTATAAGAGCTAACTTGCCTGTTATAATACTGAAGTCTTTGGTCTTTTTAGAGTTTGATACTTATGGGGAAGCAGTGTATTTCCATAGAAAGTACAGAGTCCCTCCAGTAATTCAGGTCTCCAGGGATACAGCCCCTGCCCAAGGAAACACTTCCAAAGTATCACAAGTCATGCAGTGCTTGACAGTCTCAGTGTTGTTAAGGTCACATGAGACAAGAATGTCTTGTGTTCTGACAAATGGTTCATACTTATTTCACTTTTCCTCTTTTCTTTTCTTTACAGTGACAGAAACTGTGTTTCCTCCCAAGATGGTGATGAGTATCTTGCAAACAAAAATCAGAATAAACAATTGAAATACATTGAGATTCAGTTCTGAGTTGAGGAAAGCTCAAGAGATAAACTGATTTTTTTTAATTTTAAAATTAACTCAGCATTCTTATTATAAAACATTCACCCTAAAGGGTTACGTGAGAAATTAGTTCATTTGTTTTGTTTCCCTGCCAGAGGTATTGTTGTTTGTTTATTTGTTTTGATTTTTGTTTGTTGTTGTTTGTTTGATTGTGTGTTTGTTTTTTACGACTATCACCCTGAAGGTTCTCAGTTGAATTCCTGGTTGTTTTAATTTTGCTTCATGTATTTCCTCCTCAATCAGGATCTGTCCAAAAGAAAACTTTACTAGTAGATGACGGGGAGGAATTATTTCTTAAAACAAGAAATGTGAGCTCTCTAGGTAGTCTGTTCTTTATAAAAGAGTTCTGCTTAACATTAGCCCCGCCTACTTTTACGATTTACATTCACTAAGCCTATCTTCGCCTTTTTAGTGACTATTTCATTACTGTTTGTTAATTTGAACTCAAAAGAATATAAAGCAACTTGAATAATTGTCTCTCTTACCAACTATACCATTAAAATGAACTTTAATAGAGTGTTTTTCTGTGTTCCTATTCCCATTTTCACAAATACAGATCCTACTCACAAATGCAAACCACATATCTACACTGGAGCTGGAGGAACAGGGGAACAAAAAACTGCAAATAACTTGACACAATTCCCAGGTTGAGGGTGGTTGGGATGCCAAAATTAAAAATATGTCCTCTTCTAAATATTTTGATGGAAAAAAGTATTGTTATTCAAAGTCTACATTAACGTAAGCAGCCAGGCAACTGAAAGACTAGTTTATTTTCTACTCACTTGAGATATTAGTTCAGTCTTAACGACAATGAGGCTAACACCACAATCCCTTCTACAGTCCTTCACACTAAGAGAAAGAAGCCCATGGTTTGAGTAGCCTCTATGTGGCCTGTCGCCAGAACTAAAGGATTACGTGGGATCAAACAGCTTGGCTGTCCCCCAAAGCATCCTTTGTCTGGAGTTTTGTGTGAGAGGTCAGGAAAAATTGTGAAAGACTTTGAAACTGGCAAAAAAAAAAAAAGAATTAGAAAAGATTACCTTATCTGGTGTTACCTTCTGGCTAATTTGGCCTTTCACTGTCTTTGAGCAACTTTACAACTCCATAAATTGTTGAAAACTGTCTTTGAGCAATTTTACAACTCTATAAATTGTGGAAAACTGATAACAATGCTAATGATGCATTATCCACACAAATGCAAGTTAATTGTTTCCTGGGGAAAGCAATGGATTGTTGCCTTGTTGACAGACCCTTTGGATACCTATTTGTAAATTCACTTCAGCATTCCTTATTACTCGTTTATGTGTGGTCCTTCAAATTTACCTTTGAACCCGTTGTAACATCTTACTAGTGCCCCCATTTATTAATGAGTTAAAATATTTGGGATGTGTTCATTTTATGTTTTATGAGAATCATGATTTCACCATTTTTTAAAAAAATCCTTTCTTGACACAAACGACTTAATTATCCTCACTTCTTTGCTTTAACACTTAAACAACAATAGAAAGGGAGGAAGCGTTGTTCACTGAAGACCAGTTCTCTCGATTGTAAGTGTAGCTGCAACAATTCTTGGTGTTTACTGAAATTAGCTTTTCGTTTGGTTTTGTTTTCAGGTCTGATCTCATTTGACTATTGGCAAATGCCACGTGTGTCCTCATGTATGCGTACATTCATTCACAGAACATGCAAACACACAGAACACACACACGCACTCAAGCACAGTTTAATTCACCACAGATGCCAGTTCCCTCTTGAAAAGCACACAAGGCTTCAGTAAATGCAAAGACATAATTGCTTCTCACATCTGGAAAAACTTAACTATGAGAGAGGATTTATTGAAGAGGCTCTTTGCTTGGCTGTCAGCACAGTATCAGGAGCCAGAGCGAGAGCAGGCTTGGTCAGTGCTGGCAACCCTTTAACCCTTCAGAGAGAGATGTTCTACTAATTCATTCATAACATGTCCTGCTTACATGATTTATGAAGTTTCTGAAAACACAAGAAAGTAAATAATTTGCTAGTAACTTAGGAAGAAAAGTTGTTTTTGTCATGTTTCCAGGGGCAGAAAGGAAATTGTATATTGAAATTTGAAAATAATGTGAAAGTCCTTATATTCAAGAAAAAAAAAAGGAAAGGCTTCGGGGTTGTAGAGCATACTGAAAGAAGCCATTAGAACAATAACTTATGTAAATACACACAAAACTAGACAACTCAGTTCTTTACAGAGGAAGTGCAATAATGTTTCTAATAGGGAAGTAGGGGAGTTATATGGGCTTATATGAGCAGCAAGAAAAAATTGAAGAGAAACTAAGGAATGGGCAGATCTTCCCCTAGAGAGGATATTTAAGCTGGAATTAGGCAAAGTGCTGGGATTGAAGGAAGGCATCCAAAGAGCATTGATAAAGACCCAAAAACAAGAGCTGGAGGAGCCCAACATTCAACGTCACTGGTGCATACAGTGGAGAGAGATGAGAGCAGCAGAGCATCAGTAACTAATGACCTCAGGGAGAGCTTGATGAAGCCGGTGTGGACCATGAACCCTTATGAACCCTTTATAAGCTCCTGGTCAATCAACTATGGAAACAGTGGATCTACACCTACTCACCCCTTCATATACCCTGAATTTAACTTTTACTGCTTCATTCCATCTTCAGCTATAGTTGAAATGCCCCTCAAGCACCCTGGACTTCATGGAAACTCAGAGTGAAGACATTATTCCCAGGTTTACTTGTCTAGGGAAGAAAGTAGTCAAGGGAAATTCATTTGTTTTACGTATATCCTGAAATAAATGGAATTTATGTAAAATGTATTTATAATATGAATTTCACACTTCTACACAATTACAATTTTATTATTAAAATGTACCTATTTTTTCTACATTTTACTAAATAAGTTATATTAACATTTCTGCTTAACTTTAAGTGACCAATTACTATACCTAAGTTCACGAAGGACTTCCACCCCGAAACCATGAAGCTCACTAAGGACTCCCACCCCAAAACCATGAAGTTCACTAAGGACTCCCACCCCGAAACCATGAAGCTCACTAAGGACTCCCACCCCGAAACCATGAAG
>VMDR010014212.1:0-23830 GCA_007922815.1 Macrotus californicus | reverse complement strand
AGGCATAAAAGATTTCTAGATCTTTCTGAAAAAAGTTGACAATACAGGAGTGTAAATCCTGATTTCTAGTACAGTTTCCAATTTAGAGACTATTTTTACACCTTCTACAAAAAGGAAAAATCAAAACTAAAGAAACGTAAATATGTTAAAATGTAAGTTCGTATTGTCAGACCTCATAGGGCCTGTTCCGAGAGTACAAACAGGCGATCTAAGGAAAACGAAGGTGCATGCATTTACAGATAAAAGAGTGTAAAAGTGATTTAGCAACTAACCTTATATTACTCAGTAAAAAGTCTTCTCACTGTACATAAGAATATGAAGCTTGCAGGCACTATTGGCCCCAAACAGAGTACTGGCATGCAAATGAAGTATCTTAAACTTTAGGACAGAGTATATATATATGCATAAAAGGGATGTTTTCTGCAAAGAATCATTTGTGAAAACAAAGAATGTAGAAAACTAAGAAGAGCAGCCAATTAAAGCAAAATGTGAATTAAAAAACAAAGTGACCATTATGTACTCAGTAGCTTAGGGGGTTTATGAGCTCTTAGAAACACTGCCAAGGCAATGGAGAGTTAAGGATTAAGTGAAATATTTGTTAGTCAGGTACTTATTTATGTAAGAAAGAAACTGGGACAGAACAGGAAGAATTTGGCCTGTAGCAGGACATCAAATCACCATTGGCAAGGTGACTGCATAGCAAAAGTGGTGAGCTGAGTAAGACCACTTTATCCATGAACTATACTAGGCTTCCAGGGAAGTGGGTGCGTCCTGAAGAAGATTAGATGAATTCCTAACATGTTTCTAAAGCAGAATAACATGAGTGACTCACAGGGAGTAAACGGGCACTTCATATCTGATGTCTTCTGGTTCACCCCTCTATTTCCTCTCCTATTTTCCCTTAGAAGGTCAAGAAAACAGCCCAATTCCTTATCTCCTCCTAAACTAAAAATAAGGTGTATACAAACTATTTCTACCGAATCCACTAAAACATAGGCATTATCCCTCAGATTCCAGCACAGTGAAAGTCACTCCATTTTACTGTCTTCCTGGCATTAATAAAACTTACATGCAATGTAAGGTTCTCCCTTCTAGTTGCAAAGACCTCTTTATTAAAATGTCAAGACAAATGGATTTCAAAAGAAAAGACTCAGGGTTCAGAATGAATGTTGGATGGCAATTCAGTCCAGTGATAAGCAAGGGCTCTCCTGGATTAACTGACCCGAGTTCAAATCCGACCACTGATGGGTAATCTTGTACAGTTATTCAAAGTTCCATTTCTTCATCTTAAAAAACAATTCTGTTGTACACAAAGAAAATACAGATGACAGAACAAAGGGTGTGGCAGCAGACATCAAAAAGACTAGGGCAAGACTAGAATCTCATTAAGATCAGGTATCTCAAAAAACTGTTGCCCTAAGTGACCAGAAATCAGACATATCAACTGTGGTAACAGTGAGAGATGTAATGATAAAGATAGGACAGGCCCCCTTTTTTTTTTAGGTAATAAAGACAGTAAACGATTGAAGATTATTTAATAGCACTGTACCTCTCAGGAGTGAAAAGGGGTATCAAACAACAATATCCCAACAATAACCCTTAACAACTCTGGTATAGAAAACCTTTACTGTGTTAGCGAAGGTGTGTAGTAACATACAGAAAGTACTAGCGGACCACCAAGGCGGCCCACCAGCCAAGCAGAGGGAAAGCCCAGAAGGGACTATAATTTCACTCCCAGGTGATAGATGGTGATAAATAAGTGAGTGGGACCACCTATCTCACGCAATCTTCATAGCTATACGTAATTAGTTCAGTACACATATTCAAGACTTAAAAAGGCAAAGTGTGGTAGGCAGAATAATGGCCTCCCCAAAATGGTCCTGTCCTAAGCTCCAGACTTGTATCAATAAATAAAGTTAAACCCTGGCTGGTGTGGTTCAGTGGATTGAGTGCTGGACTGTAAAGCAAAGGGTCGCAGGTTCAATTCCCAGTCAGGGCACATGCCTGGGTTGCAGGCCAGGTCCCCAGTAGGGGGTGCATGAGAGGCAACCACACACTGATGTTTCTCTCTCCCTTCCCCTTTCTCTAAAAATAAATAAAAGCTAAAAATAAATAAATAAATAAATAAGGTTAAATTACATGGCAGTAGGGAATGAAGGTACCTTTAAAATAGAATTAAAACTGCTAATTATTAGAATGTACTGGGACATGGACTTAACCCACCATCTACACCCGGAACAAAGAAGGTATACATCACCAGCTAAATACCTGACCAGGAGATTCTCCATATCAGAAGCAATGAGGCACAGCCGCTGGCATCCTGCTGGAAACTAGTTGAATCCTCACTGGCCCTGCCCCTCTTACTCTTGAGCTTTCTACAGAATCACCCTCCCTGATCAGATCCCCAGGACATCTGGAACAAATCAGCAGGGTGACTCACCCTCCCCCAGGGGTCTGCTAGCACCTTAAAAGCCCTTCTACCCTTTTCCCTCCCAGACTCAGCCCGAGGGCAGTGTCCTGCATTGAATAAAAGCCCTTAATTGGACTTTCTGCTCCAGGTCCGTTCTTAGCCACCTCAGCTACCTAATATTAATCAGATGACCAAAAACTAGGGAGATTATCCTGGGTTATCCAGTGGGCCAAGTGTAATAACAAGGGTCCTAAAACGTGGACAAGGGAGGCGAAAGATTCGGTGTTAGAATGATGCGATGTGACAGGGTCCGCAGCCTTTGCCGCCTTGATGA
Organism: Macrotus californicus; assembly: GCA_007922815.1. Classification (NCBI taxonomy): domain Eukaryota; kingdom Metazoa; phylum Chordata; class Mammalia; order Chiroptera; family Phyllostomidae; genus Macrotus; species Macrotus californicus. The sequence continues at coordinate 21,086 of VMDR010014212.1, read as the reverse complement.
AAAGATGAAAAGATGAAAAGAAGGGGAGCCAAAGAGAACAGGCAGTCTCTAGGAGATGGAAAGACAAGGCAACACCTGGAGCCTCCAGGAAGGAAGACAGCCCTGCAGACACCTTAGTTTTAACTCACTGAGACTCATTTTGGACTTCTACTTCCAGAGTGAGAAGATAAGCAATTTGTGAGGGGCTTTATGCCACTACAATTGTGGTAATTTGTTGCAGCCGCAATGGGAAACTAATACAAAAAGAAATAATTTTTGAAAGACTTTTATAAAAATGTTACAGTAACCATTTTAGAGAATTGAGGTACTCAATGTTAATTTACCTAGAAAATTCCATTAGTCAGAATTAGCCACGCCCCAACATTTTCTGGAAAACAAGTTTTATCACTAATTTCAGATAAATGCTTTTACTTCTTAAGCATAAAATCACTAACAGTTAACTGTAAACCTAAATGATATTATACTAATTGAGATAACCACAATATAACCTAGATGCAATTTCTAATACCTTAAATACATTAAAGATTTAGATTTTATAAAGGAATGGCCTGTTGTCAAAAGGAATATTAGAGTTGAATATAAAGTAAAAATTATAATATGTACACTAAAACATTAAAGTTTAAAAATCTGACATGCCTGATGTTTTCATACCTCTTACTATAGACTAAATTAAAATTAACTTTATATTTTAGAAGTTACTTCAAATTATTCCTGGAATGTTACAAAAATCAAGAGCATCTACTTGTTTCAAAGCATCTACTGACAACAGAAAAATTCATTCATATTTAATATCAGATAGGCAATTAAACACATTAATGTATTTCCCTAAAGAGTAAAACTATCAGGAAACAAAACTGTCTGGGACCTTTTCAGAGTAAATTTCAAAGATTTCCACATAGCTTTTGATATTAAAAATGTAAATGCAAAGAGGAAAAATATTACTTATGAAACTGGAAAAGTTGGAGTTTGTGCTGCCTGCCACTGCCAGAACTAATGGAGACAAGGGTTGAATCTTTCCGGGTGCTTTATTCAGATACTGGTGATCTGAGAAGACGGTGAGTCATGTACCCTCAAAAACCATCTTAACATTTCATCTCAAGCCCACCTTTTTGTGAGGAGAAGAAAGGGTAGGTAAGGAGTTTGGAAAAAAAGGTTAATCAGACAAGATTGCAGTCAGGAGAGATCTTCCTAGCACTTCTTTGTGTGTTGATCAACAATTCTTTATCAGCGTTCCCTCCCTGGAACACAATGGCTCAGATACCATCTCCACGGCTTGCTGATCCCCTGGAACACACAGGTTGAACTGCTTGCTGAGCTCCGGAAGTCATGTATGCCAGTTCCTGGAATAACAGCCTTCCACATACACTGATCACTGAAGCCTATCAACTATGACTAAGGTTGAAATCTTTAACTCCTGAGTCCCCCTTTCACTTACATTTACTTCCTAGGTAAAGTTTACCTTCTTTTTCTACATCTTTACTTCCAATTTGAAACTATTCTTCTTTTCATAGAAATGTGGGTGTGTGCACAAGGATACTGGAGTCTGGGTATTTAAATGGGTTGTGGTAGGAACAAACCATTTTTCATCCAGGAAGAAATTAACAGCAGGGACAGTTAGTAATGCCATACCATACGGGTCAGAACATTTTTAAAAATCCATCGCTATATTCTGTTCTGTTACAATATACATTTCTCAAACAAATATCACAAATGCTAATGGACAAAATGTATTCTGCATTCATCATTTGTATTATCTACACAAAAGGGGAAAACAAATATTTACAAATACTTAAAACTTCACAGCCTTTTGCATTACATAATCGACAGGTCCCTTTAAAATAAATTACATTAAGACTAGTCTAAGAATTCTTATAAAATGTCAAGAAATAAAACATTTCAAAAAAATAGTTTTCTAAAACATCCATTTTTGAATTTTTTTCAGTTGTCAGTAACGTAATAGGGCAAGAGAAGACAACGTTGAAAAAATAAGGCCTTCCGATAAAAAGTAGATGACAATATATCCGCCCGCCATCACATTATCAAATAGCTTATGCAACTGTGAAAAACAAACAAGAGTAATAAGCAAGAGCAACTGGACTGGGCCAGTTTGTTTATCAGCATCCAGTTCTCTCCACAAACATCTGCTAAAAAGGGCAATAAAATGAAAGATGGTCATGTTTCCTGTCTAGAAAATATTATTCAGAATCAGAACATAGTGCTCTTAAAAATAAACAGTGACCTCCAACCTTAATAAGAATGTCTCCTTAGCAAGGTGCTGACAAAATGCTGAAACTACATTAATACAGTGATGTGACCTGAGTAACATTCTTTCTGGTAATGTTTCCCTTACCAGGTAATGTTTTGGTATATGTGTGTGGCACTTGGTAAGAGGAACGATCTTTAAAAAAAAAAATACAAAAACAATAAATCCAAAGTGTATTGAGGAAGACACCACAAACAGGCAAAGCAAATACTATTTGAGCTTTAAAAGATGCCATGTATGTAACATGAATAATGAAAGATGCTGATGTATTATTTTTTTCAACTTAAAGGAACACGCTCCATTATTTGTGATATAGAGAATTGTTTAAAAAGTATAACTTTTATGACTAGTTAAAGATGCCAAAATAAGCCTGAAGAAACTCACAGACATAGGAATTATATTTTTAAAAGTATTTATATGCTTAATTTAAGCAACCTACTTATTAAATGCTCAGGTTTAACTTTTTCAACTAATCTAAGCACTTTACAAAATAGAGATTTCTAATGTAGGGGTAAATACACTGAAGTGTTAAGAATTAAAATCACTTGCTCACACCTCTAGAGCTAGTAAGTGAGGAAGCAAGGATCAGAAATCTGCCGTTTCTGATCAGCTTCACTGAACCAGAAAAACAAGTTTATGCTGCCGCTAAAGCAGGGAGGGCCTTTTCTTCTGCTAAAGTTGACTACAGTGAGATAACACCAGCTTTGCATCAAGACAATTCACCAATGAACTCTCTTCATTGGTGAATGGGTTGCAAGTCATCTTATGAATATAACTTCCCAAAACACATGCTATGCAATAAGTAGAAGAAACCTAGCAGGTGTTAAGTCATTCCTAATTAAAGAACTAGGTAACACACAAGGAATTCCTCAAAACAGATCATTTTTACAAATACAGCTGAGCAAATTCACATGACGTCACACTGTGGTAGTGGAGAGGCACAGCTCCTATTCCTACTCACCACTTACTCAATGTCTCCCTGGAAAATGGGGATAATAAGAGTATGTACTTGCAGTGGGTTGAATAGTGGCCCCCCAAAATATATGCCCATGTCCTAATGCCCAGATCCTGTGAGTGTTCTCTATTTGTTAAAGCTCTTGAGATCCCCTTGGACTTCCTGAGTAGACCCTAAATCCAATGGCAAATCTCCTTACAAGAGACAGAAGTGGAGAAGACTCAGACACACAAAGACGAGGAGATAACACTGTGGAGGCTGGTCCTGGAGTGACAAAGCTGCAAGGAATGCCAAGGGCGCTGGACGCTGGAAGAGGAAAGGAAGGGTTCTCCCCTGGAGCTTCCAGCGGGAGTGCAGCCCTTCTGCCACCTTGAGTTCCGACTTCTGGCCTCCAAATTTGTGAGGATAGACTTCTGTTGTTTTAAGAGACCCAGTTTGTGGTATTTTGTTACATCTACCACAGGAAACTAATACAGTACCAAGACAGAGTGTTGAAAGGATCTGATGAGAGAGTGTATTCAAAGCACTTTGATGTATACAACAAATATCAGCAATTGCTATTAATGAATGAATAGATATGAGGGGCAACCAGTCTATAAGCAAATGTCTGTTTTTTGCTTGTATTTTCTCAGGGTGGAAAATGTCACCTATTTCTTTCTCCCAGTGAAATGAATTGTCAAAATGTACTGGGTATCCCAGTAAATACGTTTTAAAAATTAGCAACTGTTACCATTAAGTTTTATTTCTAGGAAAGATAAATTAGTTCTCTCTTTTAATGATTTTTCCAATTGATTTCACTAACTTAGGCTAAGGTTAAATTTACCAGTAGCCTCAGAGAAAGTACCATTCACTCTTAATCTATTAAATAGATGAAATAAAAGGAGTCTGAGATCACTGGAAACAGTTGGGATTATAAAAATAGTGTGAATGAAGCCCTGGCTGGTGTGGCTCAGTGGGCTGAGTGCCAGCCTGGGAACCAAAGGGTTTCATGGCCCCAGGGCACGCGTGAGAGGCAACCACACATTGATGTTTCTCTCCCTTTCCTTCTCCCTCTTTCCCCCCCTCTCTAAAACTAACTAAATAAATAATTTTTAAAAATAGGGTGAAGGATTTAACAAGGAAAAAGACACATGACCCAACATGTAAAACATTGCTTTAGTCAGTGTACAACCATTGAAGCACAACGATTTCTTCTTCTAACCCAAAGGAACACAGCAGCCCGAACCCCCTCTCCCCGGGAAAGTCAATGGGCCCCTGCAACCTCCTTCTCTGAAGGGCTGTGATCTGCCAAAGACTGGCTGGCACGAGAGAAGTAAATGTAAGGCCTTTATAAATGAAAGCCCTTTTTAAGGCCCAAAATGTGGGGTTTCTATTTTGTGTTGGGGCAAAGAGGGGACTCCTTTTAAATTCCATCTCCTTGACTCCATTCACTTATCAAAACAGTGGATAAAAAAGAAACAGGAAGTGAGAGAGACCAGCAAGCCTCTCCTCAGCCCAGGGCCCCTGCCATACCTGAGAACGGAAGGTGAAGAAGAGAGTGGACTCAGAAGCGAAGACCCTATAATGGCCCAGGTTACTGCACTTGTTGGTAAACGTGGCCCAATGAATATCAAATTAGGACCGATCGGGCAGGGACTCCACTCTCAGGGGAGAAGCAATCTGAATGGACAGAAGTTGGGTTTGGCATCAGCCCCTCCCAGGTGTGCAGAGAAGATGTGAACGCAAGTTCTGTTCTCACAATGCGCAGAGGCCGTAGGAAGAATAAACTGCCTCCCTCCCCAGCTGGTAGTGGACAAAAGAAGGGACCACGTATATATAAAGAAGATCTTAAAATGCAGACGTAAAATTATGGCTCCCCAGAGAGGGACATGGCATGTAGGGCTGCCACACAGAACTGTTCTTGCTGTTCAGTGGCTATAATTTGTTGTAGTATCATTTACCATCACAAACTTGTGATCGAAGCCTTACTGATTTCTGTACTTCTGTGTGCTTTCACATGCTAATTGCTGGTTAAAGCATTTTAAGGAAATTTTCACCATTAGATGTAGTTTTCAACAAATATTTTTGCGCACATCATGAGGCAAGTCCACAGAAAAGGTCAGGACATACTACTGTACACAAGACAGGTATGGCCTTTGCCCTCAGGAACTTATAGTCCGGCAGCGAATGTGAATGACATTTTACATAATGAGATTTCTTTCTCTGAAGGCCAAAATGTTGGGAAATTTGGAAGGGGTATGCAGGGTGGGTGTGGGGTATGTACATGTTGGAGGACACTGAGTATTCTACACCCCTAAAAAATAAAGAATACATAATGGCTTTCCAAGGACCCAGCACCAACCTTCAGGGAAACCAGGGAGCTGTACACCTCAACAGCCCAGCAGAATGATCTCTAAGAGCTTTAGAAATACAAATGGAGGATGAAGCACACACGCAAGCAAATACAGCTCTCCCGGAAGGCTGTATCATTCCGATGGCCTCTCTCACAGTGACTCGAACTGCAGGTTCCGGCTTTATCTTCCTCGTCATACTACATCAAATACTGCGTTAAGGCAGGAACAGTGTCCTCTTTTTTTTCTTTCCTGTAATTACACTAATGCAGGCCCGTACCAACTGGAAACCTGATAAATATTTGCTAAAAGAGTGTGAGTAAATAAGTGTTACTAATGGCGAGGAGAAGAGAAAAAAACTAAACAAAAGGAATGGACAGTTTCCAATGTGAGGCAAGCAACAGGAAGGAGGCAGCAAGACATCAATCAGCATAGCTGCTCTAAGGAAAGCTACCCAACCAGTTCCGGAGCCTTCACCATTACAACTCTCACTTCTCCACCCCAGCTCTCTGCCCGCCCAGCCCTTCATCAGTTCCCACACACAGCTGGGAAGCCGTCTCCGTCTCCTCCCGGGTCCCCTTCTTCCCCTGCCCTACACACATCACACACAGCCAGAACACCTGGGCTCGTCATCCTGGTGGTTGAGCTTAGGTATTGTTTCCCTCCACTTTCTTATCTTTTATAGGAGACTCATAAAAGCATCTAAACTACAGAGTTCTTAAAGGGATTAAATGAGTTAAACGTAAAGCATTTAAAAGAATGCCTGGCACATACTACCTGCTCAATAAATATTAACTATAATTATTAAATCCATTACTGTGTTATTTAAAAATGACTCTTCAATAGTTCACCATCAACTAAGAACCAAAATTCAAATTTTTACTTATGACAGCTGAGGTATTTTATTATAATCTGAACCCTCTTAACCCTCTAACCATCTCCTACACTTCTTATTCTCTCAAAAACTACATTTCGTCCAGAGTAAACTGCTGACAATTCTCAGAACACCACGTGGCTTTCCTTAATCTGCCTCTTTGCCTAGAATGCCCTCTTTGCTCCTACTTCTGACCACCTGGCAAACTCCTACTCAATAATCAAGCTTCCACTTGTGGACCACTTTTGCCTCCTCCTTCTATGCTCCAGATACTACCTGTACATACCGATATTCTGAAACCCATTGACCTGTATTATAAAAATGTCTGTTTCTTCCCATTAGGTCCTTATTTCCCCAGTCCTAGCATAGTTACTGGCACACCACAATACTTAAATATATGTTTTCAGAAGGAGTTACAAAGGAAATTGGGGAGTATGAATTATGTGATAAATAAATATATTTACACACCCACACATAAGTCACAGAAAACTCAGTTCATCTGTGACTCATTCAGATATTGCTAAGGTTTGTACAATACTTTTGGGATTCCTAATTTATGCTTGATCCCAATCCCCAGCCTAGCTCACTTAATTTGATTCCTGGAAAAGCTGAGCACTTTCTGTGCTAACTTATAACTCGCCCTGGAATTTAAGCAAGGAATCACTCTGAACTAGCCTCTCTCCTCTCTAACTTCCTGGCAAACTTTTGCACTATCCTGAATCTAAAAAGTTCTTCCTTTTCAAAACTTCAGATTTCAGGTGACTGAACAATGCTACTCTGCTCCTTCCTGCTGCCACCTTCAGCCACCTGTGCACGTGTGGGGGCGAGAGTGGGACAGCTGCACTTCATACTTTTAAGGTCTCTATGTCCACTGATACTAACAAACATTCTTTCTATTTATGTAATTCAATTACAAAATTCAAGCTATACATGTATCACTTGGCAAAGACATTTTGATACCTTAGAGTTAAGTGGAACAGTTTCAAGGCTCTAAAGAAAGAAAAAAATATATATATATAGGAAAATAAGCTACTTAAAGTAGGAGAAGGGTTAGAAAAAAGAGAAAATATGGTTTCTCTAATATTCATGGTATTTGCTACAAACCAATTTACCACTAAATCCAGCATATTTCCCACTCTCACACAGAATATCTAAAAGAACATTGTAATAATGATGGGGGAATCAAGAGTTGGAAAATTCTAGTTTTAGGTAACAGTTAATAAGCCTAATAGTTAATGTATGTAAAAAGCTATTATTGTTTGAGGAACTGCAGGTATGGCCCACCCTGACTCCAGGAGACCACAAGCAATTTGACCTTTGTGCTCCAGAAGGGACCATAAGCAATCAAGATGGTATCTGACCCACTGTGTTCCAGGGAAAGACAGTCCGCTGCCCAGCACACCGATAAAGAAAATCTCCCAGGACACAGGACACAGGGCCCAGACAGAGCGTCACGGGTCAGTGGATGAAAGAATGTCAGGGGAAATGCTGGACTGCAGCTTTTATCTGATTAACCTCTTTCCTGAGTTCCACATCCCTTACCTACACTTTTTCCTCCTCATAGAAAAGGCTGGCTTGAAAGGAAATGTAAGAGTCTGTTAGGGTACGTAACCCATCGACTTCTCAGGTCGCCAGCCATCTGAATGAAGTGCCCGTAAAGATTCAATCCTTGTCTCTGCATACTGGTTCTGGTAGTGACAGGCAGCATCAACGCCAACTTTTCCGGTCTCGAGCACGAGAAAGATGGGGAAGAGTACTGCAGGGAACAAGCACGTAGTGTGAGAAGGTTCATAAACTGACAGGCTGACATCTGTTTGCTCCTCCTTCCTTCCCCTGCCGCACAACTCCAATCCCAGCATCACTGTTGTCACAGAGATGCCGCTGTCAGCGTTTTTTTACACAGATCAGAAAGAAACTTCCAGGTATAAATACAGACAAATGGTGTAGATGGACCAAGAGCTCTATTGGTTGATGGACGGAGTTGCTTCGAACTCTAAAATGGTATGAGTCCATGAAGTCTGTTCTCAATACTTGCATTTAGCCATGCATTTCAACTCAACTGCAAAACTGTTTCACAGATGAAGTTACTATTAAAGCTGCTTTAATTTGCCCAGAGAATGCATACATTGGCGCTGCTAAAGGAATGAATGAGGTAATATTACTGCTGGAATATTTTGTGAACTTTTAAAACAGCAAACTCTTCAAAGAGCACTGCCTTCTTGCTAGTATTTTCCATGGCATTTGAAATTACTGGAATAGCAAATAAATGTCTCCATACTGCCTCTTGCTCTGTCTCCTATGGAACAAATTAAATGGCAGAAATTCTTATGGTGGTGTATTTGGAAGAACAAAATGAACTTTCAGACAACAGGCATTACAATGACTATACAATAAAAATATTTTTTAATTCCCTTATTTAAAGAGACAACGTGATACTGTAGAAATATCATTATGTTAGGAGGGAGGCAAACCCAAGCTTGAATTCTGGTTCACTTACAAGCTGAGTGACTCTGAAGTACTTAACCTCTCCATAAAGTGGGGTGATAATGTCTGTCAGAGTAATGGCTATGAAGATTAAGGGACTAAATATGTAAAGTTCCTAGCTCAGTAACTTGTTAGAGTAGAAATTTAAAATGCTAGTTTCTTTTTCCTTAATGCTTTGCTTACTAAATTCCTATTGTGTGTACTAAGAAACAAGACAAAAATTGCTTCCCGAGCATCTGTAACACTTCCCACCGGAAAGCTCAGAAGAAAAACTGTTATCTAGAGTTCTTGGAAACAAGAGTATTTTTATAATCAATGTAAATTTCTCTGCAGAAATGAAAAGGAACTCTTTTATGCAATTACTAAAATTTCACTGTACATATTATACAACAACAACAAAAATTGAATGCAAAAATCAAAAACATCACAGCAAAGGTCAGTAAAGGAACAATTCACTTTGGCCCCTTGGAGATCATTCTTTGCCTCACAAGGGCGAACAGGCTTCTCATTAAAAAATGCAATCTACACAAACAGAGAATTTATGAAATATGGAAAAAGACATATTACTCTATAATTTAGGATGTCAAAGAGATTAAAATGCTACTTTGAAAAAGCAGTTAACTAGCTTATCTTTCAAATACAAAAATACTTTTCTTAGTTTTAAGAATAATTTGGTAACCAAACACATTCTCAGGATTTAAAAAAACATTCTGGACTAATAAATAATCCACTGTTTCAAAGCACAGTCTATACAACAAAATTCCAGTAAAACAAAGTAAACAAAATAATCCGGAAAGTCCCCATGTTCATTGTAACAGGATGAATTACACAGGAAAGTGGTGCTACACACTTCAGCCAAAACAGTCGAGATAAAGGCAGACTAAATTGCAAGAGAATTCAGTGAATTCAGGATTATCACAGACTTGTATTTTAATGCAGAAATGACGTCTTGCTGTATTTCCCAAGAAACTAAAATTCATAAACACACAAAACAGATGAATGAAAGACTATTCTTCAATTCCATTTAAATTTCAGAGAAAGACTTCATGACTGGTAAAAGAAATGGTTGGGACTAGGAACATTTAAAAACACATCTATGAAACCGGTCTTCTATGCAAATGGAGACTGAAAAACGCATTAGAGACAAGGTAAGCCACGAAGTCTGACAGTGTGAAAACCCTGTGCCCGTGCCCTTCACACAGCCAGCCCTCCAGCTCACTTTTAAACTCACATAAAGCCCAGGCTGTTTCAGTCTCTGAAACCCTGAACAAGCAACAACAGCCAGTGGCAACAGTTGGGAATGACTTGAATTTCAATCCTTCAAAAGCTCTAGATGCTATGGACAAAAATTTTTATTTGGAACTCCAGAGAGACTGCTGCCAATTAAATACCCAAGAATGACCAGTTTTTTGCTTCATTTCACTAATAAACTTCCTGTGAATTATTTCTAAACTTATCAGGTAAAAGTAGCAGGAATAATGACTTTAAATTTTCTACAACTCATGGCAATAAACATTTACTGAGTATCTTCTATGTCCGAATCACAGTGGTAGGCACTGGAGAATGTGATAAATAGAACGTTATTTCTGCCCTTCAAGAGTTGGGCATAATCTTCTTGCCACTTAATTGGTGTTCATATTACATCTTACCAGCTACTCCTTTTCATACAAGGACATATTGCATGCTTCTCATTAAATCTCTGAAATTTAGCTCTTTTTCTTTTTTAAAATGCAAATGAAGGTTAACTTGGTATAATTCAATGCTGTGGAATCACGGTCCTTTCAATCTACTAAGCAGACATGACCAGGAGAATCTTCTCATGTTACTCTATTCCTTCAGCTGTCCTGCTGTCTCTGCCGTCTCCTTGCCCTCCACACCCTCAGGCTGTCTCTCTGCCTGCCTTCCCTGTGGATGTCTCTGCTTCCCTGTCTACTTCCAAGTGGCTTAAAATGTTTCTCCGCCAGTGGTTCCTAATCAGTGAATCACACTTGAAGCAGGTAACTGGCACACAGTTGTAACTTTTCACAAGTGATCCACAAATTCACCTGTGTACCAAACACTGTTTAAAAGTCTGATGAAATCATGTACAGATTGAGGTTTTTAAAAATAAATGTGGGTTCCCGTACACAAATGTAAAAAAGACTTCCTCTTCATTTAAAACTTATTACAATACTTATAAAACCTGCAGCTACAAAATACACAATTATTGATGTGGTGAAGGAAGAGCTTGCCCAAGAAATACGTGACATTTAAAAAAGGGGGGGGGTCCTATATTTCAGGTTAGAAACCAGGGGATCACACTGTGAGTGCCTTGAGGGCGGGAGTGAGGACTTCTCTCTACCCCAGGGATCCGTTCAGCAAGTGTTCGATTAGTAGATGCTAACAAATGGGTCCTAAACATTTCTGCTTCTCTTCCCACCACCACACCCTGAGGCCATGCTAATCAGTTCTATTCTATTCACATTCTGTTTTAAGACATAAACAAATGCTACATAACAGGTGGTTAGAGATGAAAGTGGGACATTCAGGCATGGAATGAGTCTTTCCGATCTCGGAAATAGGGCGGCTGGTGGACCATTCACCAAGATAAATTCAGCAGGAGGTGCAAATTGGTGAGACAAGGTGTTGAGCTCAGTTCTGACCTTGTTGAGTTTGAAGAATCTGTGAGACATCCAAGTGTGAAGTAGTTGCAGTGACGTGCCTGACAAGAGGAGAAGCCAGACTAGTGAGGAGAAGAGCAGGGGAGTGAAGGACAGGGCCTGGGTCTGGGAGCTAAAAACCCGAGCGGCCCTGGCTCTCCCCTTTCCTCGCATCAATGCCATTCCTGTGGCTCGTAGAATTACTGTGCACAAGTTCCAATTTTTCTCTTTTCTCCTGTTTTCCACGTCAAGCCCTCACTTAGCCAAGTCACTGCAATACTTGCCAGACCAGTCATCCTGTCTCGGGTGTCGCTTTATCTCCTTCCAAAGCAGCTCACTAAAAACCCTAAAAATGTCACTTTTCTGATCAAAACTTATAATATCTCAGTGTCTAAGACCCTGCAAAACACTATTCTAAATTAACTTTCCTTTTATTCTTACCTCTATTTCCAATTGGTCAACAGGCTTATCCCAACATATGTTGGGGGACTGACTGGCCACCTCCAAACTACCTCCGGGGGTATTTCTCCATCTGGGATATCCTCATTTTTCAAAGTTTAACCAAAGTTACAGCACCTCCAGGAACTATTTCCATTTGAATGGAATCTTGCCCTCTTTGAACTCCTGTAGTATGTTCTGTCTCTTCTAATGCCAATGAACAGATATAAATTTCTAAAGGGCAGACATCATAAATCATTCTCTTTAAATCTACCCTTTATGACTGCTAGTCATAAGGTAAATCTGGAGGTAAAGTCCAATTTTTTAAAAATTTGTAATATTTAAAAATTTTAAATATGGGACTTTTCAACTCAAAGAGAAAATTATTTCAAAAAGTATTATTAAAAGAATAGTCCAAAAGCTAGCATTTTAACCTGATTTTACTGATACTCAGGGAATTAAGGGAATAGACAAGAATTTGGATGGAAGAGTGAGAGAAAAACAGTCACTTTTTTTTGGTCTAACTTAACCCACAGCAAAAGAGAATTACATCTGTATTGTTTCTCTGAGAACAAGAGGAGTCAACAGAACAAACAAGACTAGGTGTGTCCTGGTTTCTCTTTCGCTGCCCTAAATCACTGGATAAGACAAAAACTTTGAACCAAAGCAGTACTTAGCAGGCAGTAAGTAAGTCTGTATCCACTCTTTTTAAAAGCTGTAATTACAATTATATGATCAAAATCACGCGCCTGACTGAACACCCCTTTCTTCTAACACTTGTACCATCATGGGTCTGACTTCCTCAGACAACTAGCTGCCAGCCTGTCCTCTCATTTGCTATTTCCTCCAGTCACACCCACTTTGTCACTATCAAAATAAACACGATCTCCTGGAAGCACCCTTACAATGCACACTATGTTAATACTCACTTCTCAACCAAGGAGAGAAGTAGGAAGAAAGGAGAGAAAACTTATCTTTATTGTGTCCTAGGTTTTTTATGTGTGCTATTTCATTTTATCGTTATAATTGCCCTACAAGGCAGCTATGACTATGCCCATTTACAAATGGCTAACTGAAACTCAGTTACATAACTTGCCTGAGGTCACCCGCCCAGGAAGTGGTAGAAATAAGGTTTGCATCAAGTCTGCCTAATTTCAAAGCCAGGGTTATTAACATTCTCCTTCTTTATATTTCCATTTCATGGTCTTGTTTAAAAATTCTGCACATACAAAACACTGCACATGTTACAGTTTTACAATAGAGCTTTAAAATTAAACAGGTTTTTAAATATATTATTTCCTAGGATTGTTTTCCCAAGCTTCTACAATACATTAAAATAATTTTTCCTTCAGAGGAATAAGATTTTTATGTTAAAAAATAATCGAACACTTTCAAGATGTAAAGTTCAAAAGGAAGAATTTCAGAACGCAAAAAACAAATAAAACACCCTGCCAACCCACGTTTGCCAAACTTACTTTCAAATTGCTAGACTATCAAAAGAGACAAATGATTTTGAGCCTTCAAGTTCATTTTCAACAATCTTTATCCATGTGGAATTGAAGAAAAAAAAGATATATGAGAACTACTTCTACAACTGCTGATTGATTTGTTGACTGATAGTCTCTTTTCCAGAGTGTCATATTGAGCAAAAAGTCCTAAGAACACACATTTTTAAAAATTCCTGAATCCTTAATTATTCATGGAACACATAGATAGAACCCTACTGAAAAACTAAGTCTTTAAACTTTAATATAGAAATAAAAGGGCAAATACAGTCGGCAGGCTTATAAACTTGACAGGGAAAAACAAAAGATGACACTCTGATAAAGGTCAGGCAACAATACACACAAGTCAGTACCCAAATGAATGTCCTACCTAGTGGCCCACAAGCCTATTAAATCTCTTCTTTTTTAAAAACTTTCATTCTAATATATAGGGTCTATGAGGCACAGAAAAAATAACAGGTCTAATATTTATTACAGAGTGCTGAAAGGTAAGGCTGAAAGGGAAAAGTATGTTTTGGACAGAGATGCTGTTGCTTACAAGAGTCAAAAGAGTCAAAGAGTTCCCCCCATTGTATTACTATCCTGTCATCAAATTTTATTAAGAGACAATAGTAACTAAGTCCCTTGCTACACAGAGAAAGTACAGAGGGCACAGGCTTTGAGCTGACCTGGGTTTGTTAGGCAAGCAACATAGCTTTTCGAAGCCATAACGCACTCACATAAAAGTGGGCACGTTACTCCTTCCTCAATGGACTGAGAACTGTTTGATGTACGTGGAAAGTCCTGCACAAAAGAGATGTCAGTGTGTGCTTGTCTTCCTCCTTTTCCCTAAGCAGCATGTCCAATTTTAATGTTGGGGGCAGGAGGCAAACAAATTCAGCCATAATGAAAAACAGTCACCCTCCAACCTAAAAATTAAAAACCAAATCTAAAACCCAGACAAAAAAAAAAAAAACCCACCCAGCCAACGAAAACCGTAAAACCTACACTGCAGAGCAGACATAAGAAACGCATGTGAAATACCAAGGGGAAAAAGTAACCTGACCTGGGGTAACAGGCAGCTCCAATTAAAAGAGAAGATAATTGAACTAAACATCTTTCAATTTGCCTGACCTGAAATACCTCAGATATAACTGAGACTTGAACTTAAAAAAGAATGCTTTCTTAAGTCTGGCCTCTATGCTGCTAGTGAAAGAACAGCAGAGCTCAACCCACAGAGCTGACGGTAACAGAATGTGAAGCAATCGCTAACACCAAACAAAAGATGGTTAATAACTTCAGACTGGTGCGACAGCTACTTTTTCTTGTATCTCAACGTGCCTACGAAACTATTCCCATCTGTCACTCATTAGCAGAAGTTACTGGACCTCTGACAATTGTTTGCTGTTATTTTTTGAAGGATAAGGAAGAAGAGGGAGGCATAAAGAGAGCATATCAATATTTTTCAAAACTCAATCCTTCTGGATCTTTCATTTCCCATCATATCAAGTTATATAGTAAATACAGCCTAAGAAAGCACAGATATGCCACTACGAAAATATACAAAACAAGGAGGGTCAGAAAAGCTATGTATATGCATTCTCTGTGATTCCAACAGAGCTCATTAAAAAGCCTAAAATGAGGACAAATATACGCAGTGTTTTTAATGACTAACTGCTGACCGAATACCCACGTGACCCACCTTCCACCTTAAAGCCAGCACAGGGGCATAGCCGTCTCACTAACCTGGCACGATGTAAGATAACTGCAGTGAAGAAAGCCAGTTTCCCGATGTCCTCAGCCAAAACAAGCACATTGAAGCTGGTTTGATCTAACACCAAGCTCTAGGGAAGTTACTGTCTTACAGCTAAAAAACCAGAACAAGAGCTCCAATTTAAAGGAAGTCAGAAATCACCCATGACCTCATTTTATAATCGAGAAAATTAAGGCCCACAAGTTTAGCAACTTGCCCCAATTCATACAGTAAGTGAGTAGCAAGTTTATCTGTTGGGCAGAGAATTACTGAAATAAAGCAAAAGTCATAAAAATCTTACTCGTGGAGTCCAGCTGTAATATAGTTAATAGAGTTGTTAGACATCAAAGTTTCAGAAAGCAATTTTCTTCTACACCTCTACATTCATTAGATACCCAGAGTCCAGTGCATCAAGTCTTACTGTTTTATGTTTTAGGCTATCAGAGAGGGGTAACATGTTTGCTTTATTACATGCCCCCAAATTAGACTAGACAGAAAAAAATTGTTACTAAATGCTCCTGACCAAGCACCTTTATTTTACTTTTTCCCTCTTAAATCCTATTTTAGGATGCTGAAGTTGTGTCTGAATAGATTTTATTCTTAACTTTTCACTGAATTTATTGGGCTGACATTGATTAATAAAAATATATTTGTTTCAGGTGTACAACTGTAATAACACATCGCCTGTGCATTGTACTCTGTGTTTACCACCCTCCATCAAGTCCCCTTCCGTCACCATTTACCCCTCTTTACCCTCTTCTACCTTCCCCCATCCCTTTTCTTCTGGTAATCACTTAATTATCTTGTCAATGACAGATACATAACAAAACCTAATGAAAAAAATTCATGCAACAAAACTGCTGGTAGTGTTCATTAAAAAAAACAAAACGAGTTTCCTCTCTTACATTCCTCCCCTGAGGATTCTTGGGTGGAGGTGAGCAGAAACTCAGCGGAGGTGGTAATCAGCCAGCGTTCCTACAGGAAAAGGCAGAGCTGCCGCCATCTAGACTGGGGGAGAGGCCGAGTCCACTCCTTCTTTGAGCCCCTCTTTCCAATAATGAAGTCATTCCTCTCCCAAGCCCTGAGGTAGATCTGGCCAAGCAGCTATAATTCTCCAAGTCTTTCTCACAGTGTTTTATGGGTCCAGGAAAAATGAAATTTGATTACAAACAGCACAGTGACCCACAACCCCATAAGTTCTGTCTCACCTCTACCATTTCCTCCTGCCTCTCAGACCGCACTGCTTACCAGTCTGCCTCCGTCGCTCCGCTCCAAGCACACTGGCCTCCCTGGCAGGGTCTGTGCACGGGCTCTTCCCTCTGCTTGGGACACTCAGGACCCAGATACCCAATACCCTCCTCACCGAGGCTTCCCGACCATTCTATTTTCAACTACAATCCCTACCCCGGCATTCCCCACATCCCTCATGTACTTTCTCCGCCACACCACTCACCTCCATGTGATCTACTACACGTTTCTACTTCCTGTCTGCATTTGCTCACTAAAAAGTCAGCACTATGAGGGAAGGATTTTTGTTTTTTGTTCTGTTCACTGCTGTGTCCCCAACATCTGTAACAACGCCTGGCACTTAGCAAGAACTCAAAAAACATTTGTGGAATAAATAAATAGTTTCAAGTTTGGGAAATAACGCTGGTACCCATAAACTATTTATTAGGCACTAAAATCACAAAACTACACAAATGTCAAATACAAGTAGTACAAAAAACATGGTCTTTGCTTTCAAGAAGTCTGACTGGAGAAACAACACTAATATGCATGAAGTAATTAGTCAATTACATAGGCAGTATTAGGCATTACTATTAACTAATTAGGTTTATTTGTAAACTCATGGAATCTGCTCATGGAATAAACTCATGGTTATTTCTTGTATATATTTAAATACTGAATGAAATAGTACGAACTTGTCATAGGAGTTCAGAGGCAAGAGAATGAGTAAGCTGCAAAAGTAAGGAGAGACCGTGGGGAGGTGGTGACTTTGATACAGTTTGTGCACGTGGAGGCATGTATTAGCAGTGAAGGGGTAGGGAGGTGAACTGAGAACATACGGGCACGTGACGAACAGTGAGAAACCTATCTGAAATGGAAAGGTGATATTCACTGCTGAGTCGTGTTGCTCAGGGGAAGGCAGTCTGAGTTGGCCTACATCACAAAAAGCCTAATGCCCTGAGCAGAAGACTCCAGTCTAGATGGAATCTCATAGAACACGCTGTTTGTGCCTAGCCTGAGTCTCTAGAATCCTTCTACTGGTTTGATACGCTCATCCCCGAGGTGTTCCCTTCATTACCGCTAACGGTTCACACCAGCAGCCTTCTGTGGAAACAACAGCAGCTACCTCCTAGCTCTCCTGTGCATACGCACACGCACTCACACACTTCCAGGACAGCTGGTGGCCAGTCACGAATAAATGCCGGGGAGCAAAATGTAAAACCCAGTTCCCCTACCTCAGCGCAGGAGTTACCTCCTGGGTCAAACTGAGGCTAGACATCCCCTGAAACCACATCCTTGCTCATCTCTGTTTCTTCTTCCCCATCCTGCTTCACTCACTCCCTTTAAGATGTCACTTGCACATGAATCCCACCTCAGGTTCGGCTTCTAGGGAAAACAGACTAAGTTCTGTCAAGGAATATCATGAAGAAAACTACATGTTTATGAAGAATCACACAGAAAAAGTACTGCTCCAGGTAACTCAGTTTGGAAAAAGAATGCAGAGCAATTTGGTTGATGACAGGTGGGATAAAGAAGGTAAGGTGTCTGGAGGCCAATTACAGATGCTGTTGTTCAAATTCAGAAAGAAGTAGAAGAAAAATATTTGCATTGATATGAGAAAGAAGGAGAACTTTAAGAGGAGAATGGCCCTAGGAAGTCTTAAGGAGGAGGAGAATTGAACATAACTGCAAAGTTTTATTTGTTCCTTAAAAGGCAAAATGCACTTCTTCAGTAGCAATGTTAATATTATACCATGAATTTTCTTGAATGCAGATCACTTTTCAGGCTGACATCACCTAACACGAGAAGCATTCAAAAACTTGAGAAGAACTGTAATGAGTAACAACAGGACTCAAAATTCTCTCTCGTATTTTGGGTCCCTGAATACAATTATTCAGAAATATGAAGACAAGATGGAGGAGTATCTCCCAATGTGTATAGTAAGTTGGTTGGTTAGACTTTGTATTTAAGTAGTTAAAAAGAATCTTCATTAGAGGCAATACCAGATTACTCAAATAGGAAATGTATTCAAATAGGGTGAGCTCTGGTTTTCATCTCCTCTTATGGGATCTAAAAGGGTTTCAATAGGAACTGAGACACTGGGTCTTAGGTCATAAAACAGGGAGCACAGTGTGAAAAACAAGTAGCCTGGTGTGAAAGAAATGGTACACAGCCCAGGAAAAGAGCTCATACCCTATGTGAGCTTTCAGCTCCAGAATTTGAAAAACAGCCCGTCATCTGTATTTTGTTTTGTTTTGGTGATACCTCACACAAGTTAAGCTTCTTTACTTCTTGGTTCCATTTCAAAAGCATGCTCGGTAAAAAAAAAGGCCCATAAATAAAAATGAATACTTTCATTCATGAGCAGAAAGGATACTATCAAAAAAGAGCTTCTTAGCAAGGTTATTTTTCACATTGATTACTTTTATAGGCATTAAAATGTACAGCTAATAGTTATCAAAATTTAAATACACACAACCTTTGACTCAACAGTCCATTGAAAGGAATTTTTCCCCAAAGAATAAAGAAGGAACTGACTAGAAAATCACGATACATCAAAGCAAATGTGTAAGTCTAAGTTCATAAAAAATTTTACTGTTCACTTTTAAGATCAAATTGATACTCCTCCAGACAAGTACATATCATTTATCATGTACACGAGGTCTGTCCAGAAGGTATCCAGCCACGTAATATAAAAAAATAGACACATTTATAGAAGAAGACACAAGATACAAGAAACACTGTACACAGGACAAGATGCCTCAGTCCCCTTCAAAGCAGGCACCTTGGGACCTCACACAGTTCTCCCAATTGCCATCAGCTGCCCCATCCTATTTTCCTGAATTTCATCGATGGTCTGAAATATCTTTTCTTTCAAAGTTTTAGTTTAGGGAAAAGCCAGAAGTCACTGGGCACAAAATCTGGGTTATAGGGGGGCTGAGTCACCTGAGTGATTTGATGTTTAGTCGAAAAACTCCACACGACATGTGATGCATGAGAGGGCGTGTTGTCATAAAGCTGCCAATCACCAGATGCCCATAGCTGGGGCCTTCTGAATCATCCAAATAGTTTCCGTGGAGGAATGTTCCAGCTTAACGCAAAGTTTGGTGCAGATTCGTTGCTCTACTCAGTCATTTTGAATGTGACAGCCACACAGTACACGTGCTCACTCAACGGCATCTACCACCCCCAGTGAAGTCGCTATTGTTCATGCATGTGCATTCCAGTCCACCCTCCTTGGCTGCCAGGTTATATCGGTGTTATGCAAACCATTCTCTTTATATTAACAAGGGCTGGGCTTTTTCCAGACAGACCTCATATATGCTTTTAATAGTCCAGGAGTGACTAAAAAAAACCGCTTCCATAGCAAAATACATCTGGAAGGCACCACTTATATCATTCCCTCTTAAATAGTTACAATACACAAGATAATTTATTAGAGACTAGGAGACATTTTGCAGGGGGAAAAAGTGTTTTCCAAATTGAATAGAGTGCAAACACTTTTGTAATCACTAAAAACGAGACGTTTAAAACTTTCCATAACCACCTGGTAAATGACAGCTCCCATCCTTATAAACCTAGAAGAAGTTCAGAACTATCGATCACCCTTTCTTCATTTCTTCTCTCTTCCCCTCAGCCCAAAGTAATGCCATGGTTCTAATTTTATACTTCATAATAATCACAGGGAACTTATTACAATATAATTACTGGTTCTTACTTGCAGATATTCTGATTCCTGTCAGCATTTTTAACAAGCAATCCAGGCGATTTCAATGTAGGTCAAGTGCTGGGATATTCAAAATGCCTGACATACTATCATCAAGGAGATGATCAGCTATTTTATAATTAGGCCTAGGTAACTAAAGTTCCGAAACTCTGGACTTCATGTAAGTATATTAAAAGTTATTTTTCTACACAGGAAAGAAAGAGAGAAGACATACGAAGAAAAGTCATATCATACCCTAAAAGAAAACCTTCTAAGATAATGCCCAGAATATTAACGCAGAAGGTGTTACCCTATTTAAGAACTCTTAGCCGGCACTCCACTGAGAAACTTTAGGAATCCTTAAACTCACTGAACTGTATAGACAATTTTCATGAGTATGTGAACACATGCTTTTTTATGGAGAAATCACCCAAAGCTTTCACCAGTCCTTACACCACTTGATCGCTCAATTGAAGAGCCATCATATTTTTTATTTCTCTGAAAAAAGGGCAGCGAAAGCCGCGTTTTAGTTACCCCTACGAATCAGACACACGAAACCTCCTTCCTCGGTGTCGCTTTCTCTTTCAGGACCAAACAAAAGGCAATTTACCTTTGCAGAGTCATGTTCAAGGAGCCGGCACAGCCCTTGATCTTGTTCTGGGCTTCGAGATGAGTCATTCCGTGGGCACTTATTCCATCAATGCTGAGAAGCACATCGCCTATTCTCACGTTTGCCTGGGACGCTTTGCCCCCATCTTTGAGCTGGAACAGATTTAATGAGGAATGCCACTTGTTAAAAAATAAACAGTAAACACAGACTGAAAGTATATTTTTATTTACATCAAAATAAAAGTATATATACTATTAGACAAAGTAATAAAAAGTATCTTGATTAACAGGTAAAGTTAAAATTTAAATAACATGTTTATTTTT
>VMDR010014211.1:0-23863 GCA_007922815.1 Macrotus californicus | reverse complement strand
CATTCTAAATGATAGCTTTGCTGGATAGAGTAATTTTGGATGTAGATCCTTGCCTTTCATAAGTTGGAATACTTCTTTCCAGCCCCTTCTTGCCTGTAAGGTTTCTTTTGAGAAATCAGCTGACAGTCTGATGGGCACTCCTTTGTAGGTTACTGTCTCCTTTTCTCTTGCTGCTTTTAACATTCTCTCTTTATCTTTCATCTTGGGTAATGTAATTCTGATGTGCCTTGGTGTGTTTCTCCTTGGATCCAACTTCTTTGGGACTCTCTGAGCTTCCTGGACTCCCTGGAAGTCTATTTCCTTTGCCAGATTGGGGAAGTTCTCCTTCATTATTTGTTCAGATAAGTTTTCAATTTCTTTCTGTTCCTCTTCTCCTTCTGGTATCCCTGTGATTCAGATGTTGGAACGTTTAAAGACGTCCTGGAGGTTCCTAAGCCTCTCCTCATTTTTTTGAATTCTTGTTTCTTCGTTGTGTTCTGGCTGAATGTTTCTTTCTTCCTTCTGGTCCACACCATTGATTTGAGTCCTGTTTTTCTTCCCATCACTGTTGGTTCCCTTTACATTTTCTTTTATTTCACTTAGCATGGCCTTCATTTGTTCATCTAATTTGCGACCAAATTCAACCAATTCTGTGAGCATCCTGATTACCAGTGTTTTGAACTGTGTATCTGATAGGTTGGCTATCTCTTCATTGCTTAGTCGTATTTTTTCTGGAGCTCTGATCTGTTCTTTCATTTGGACCATTTTTTTTTTTTTGTCTTGGCGAGCTTGTTACGTAGTAAGGGGGAAGCCTTAGGTGCTCACCAAGGCGGGGCAATCCATGTCGCTGTGTTGTGACGTTGTTTGTGGGGGAGGGGTCCGAGAGGGAACAGTGCTGCTTACTCAGCTGGTTTTCAGTCACTTCCCCCTGCTACCCACAGTCAAATTGGGCCCTTCTGGTGCTGATTCCCAGGTGGGTGGGCTTGTGTATATTCTAGAACCCTGTGGATCTCTCCAATGAGCTCTCCTGTGAGACTGGGAGTTTCTCCCGCAGCTGCCTCAACTCCCCCAGGTGTTTTCAATCAGGGGTTTGAGGCTTTATTTCCCTGTGTTGGAACGCTGGGTTGCATGGTCTGTCTCGCTCCCCAGTTGTTCCTCCCAGTTTATCTGCATACAAATGTGGGACTTCCCTGTCCACAATCCACCACCTCGCCCAGTCCGCTAGCTGCTGCCTTGCTTAGAGTCTTCTCTGCCTGGCTGCCTGTCTCTGCCCCTCCTACTAGTCTGGGTGAGTGTTTCTTCTTTAACTCTTTGGTTGTCGGACTTCCATACAGTTCAATTTTCTGTCAGTTCTGGTTGTTTTTTGTTTTTCAATTTGTTGTTGTCCTTGTTTTGGTTGTGTGAGGAGGCACAGTGTGTCTACCTACGCCTCCATCTTGGCCGGAAGTTCTGTCTTTTTCTTAATTACTTTTTTACTGCAATCACTACTGCCTTTGGCATCACTTATTATATGCTATTAGTAGGATATGCTGATTTTGGATTTTATTGTTGTGGCATTGAAATAAGTCTAGAAGTTTGTGTAAATACTCTTGGTATAGATGCTTATAATTTCACACTTATTCTTTGTTATTCTTTAGTATTGTTATATGTACTCAACATCCACTATATTTCAGGTGCTAAACTAGGCAGGCATTATTTTGAGTATTAATATGTCGTTTGAACAAAGAGAAGTAAGCCAAAGGAACTGATGAAAATATGTAAACTAAAGAGCTAAATCTTCCATTCAAGAAGTTGAATTTGCTAGGGAATTTGATATGACCTCAAACTTTCAAATTAGTGAGCATCAATCATTCTCTCCTTGGAAATATTTTTTATTTTTTTTAAACTAAAATGTAAACACTTGACAAAAATCCTACAACAAAATTTTGAAAAAATCAAGGAATTAAAAGCAGAATAGCAATTTTCATTCATCCTGACAAAAGCACACGAAATTAAGTATTTTAATTGTGTTTTGGCTATTCTATATGCACTGGGTATCTTGATTTAGAGGTTTCCTTTGTGTTCAACCTTTTCTGCTGGCTTCACTCTTCTTCAGGCATACAAGCTTAATGTAGACAGTGATGTGTGAATGTACGTATGTGTGTTGTTAGACATTTCTGGTTTTTACTAATATCTGGCTTCTTTTTTTTATTTTTGCACATAGGAAGGCCAAATTTCCTGAAACTTAAGGGGTTCTGTGACTAGTTATAGCTAATGGGTTCTTTCAGCAGGATGATATTCATTCTGAGTCAAGACATAGAAGGGCACTGATCGGATATTCCTAATCATCTCTTTCTTCTACTGCGGAGATATAATTAGATAGTGTGACCTCCTTCAGCCTGGGTCCCTAGTAAACATATGAATAGCACATGTCAGTGACCTGTGACAAATATGTACTGAAGCAAAAATATAAACCTTTGTCTTGATAATCCACCAGCATTTCAGGGATAACTTGTTACCTTGGCATGACCCATCCTATTCTGACAGCTACAGAATTTTTATGATTTTCATTTTACTAGATATCAAGAATATCTAGATCTTTCTCCAAAGATGCTCTACTCTGAGAAATAGTGAACAAAGTATCAAGAGTTAAAGCCATCAGAAGACTGAAGTGAGAGCAACTTATGAAAATATCAAGGGAAAGGATTCAAATACCTGGAATAAAAATAAATGTTTTGCTGGCCAAGTTTGCATCATCAGACATTAAAGAGTCAACACCATGTGGCGATTCTTCGGGGAAATTTTATCTATGGAATTTGACATATGACAAGATTTTTCCTTTATTAAAAAATTAGAAAGAGTGTCCATTTGGGCTTTCAAAAAATAAGAAATAAAGGGTGAGTTTTCAATATGAGGTTTTTAAGAACTTACAAAATGAATTTGTCTCATGAGAATATTTATGAATGATGACCACTTAGTTCTCTGAGAAACAGGTCCAGAAGAGTGAACCACAAATGGAAGCAAACAGAACTCATCACAAGAAAGTCCCAAGGGAAAAATAACATTGTGGGCAAAAGCTCTCATTAAGAGTATATTGAAAAGCTCCTAGTGTGACATTTTTCTTTATAGAGTTAATATGCTATTACACAAGGTGAAATAATCATCTTAAACTAGGAAACCTCGTGGAATAAAACTCTATGAGTAGAGGCTACAATAAATGCTGTGAGTTTGAAGGACAGTGACATTTCTGGGACTCCTACAGGCCTGGGAGCAATGGTAGCCTGGTAGGATCTAAGACTGATTTGTTGATCTGTGAGGCTCTTTTAAATGTACTTTTAAGGCGACTTTCTCCCTAATCTTAAACACTTGACCTTTCCGTCTGATATTCTTCAGTATTATTAGATTAGCTGATTAGTTATTAAATATACTGTCTCCAGTAAATAGGTAATTGTGTAATGCAATGGCCTTCAGGTTTTCCAGGCCATGTTCATATGGCATTTAGAGTTAGAACACCGAGTCCTTTTGCAATGGGAATGTTTAACCCTTCCTGTGAGTAGAAGAATGTACTAGGATTTCCTTGAATTTCACATTCAAGTTGACAGAATGAAGGTCAGTCAGATATAGAGTACCTTGTTTTTGAGAGTTATAGAACTAAAGATCTCAGAATTCTTATTACATTTATGCCCACGTGATAATAGTGAAAAATAGATAAGCCAACACTTTGCTTGTGACAAACTGGGTGTGATGAACACAATGAAGGCACTCACTAAGCTTCAGGCTGAGTGCTTGAGTGTTAGTCTATAGTACTGTTCTGTACCCAAAACCACACAAGTGGAGAACTTTTAAGCATCTTTAATGGTTTTTGCCAAATTTTACCTGACATGATGGGGTGGAGATGGAGAGAAGAGTTAGAATAGAGAGAGGGACAGGATCTAGCATGTTTTGGTCCTTTAATATTTGCCAAGTATTGTGCCAGACATTTTTCATAAACAGACTCATGTGATCATCCCATAAATAGATATAAAGTTTGTATTATTTGTCCTCACTTTGCATTTTAGGAACCTGAGGTCCAGAAAAGTTAACATAGTCTGGGATCAAACAGTTAGGGTAGTTGAATTGGGACTTGAACTTGAATCTGTTTGACTTCAAAGTCCTTGCTCTTTCCTATATCTCACACTGTCCTCCATTTGTTAAGTGCCTACTATGTGTAGATGTGGCTTTACTCATGTTATGAAATGGGGGAAGATAGTCAGAGAAATCAGGGTGTCAGATGTCTATCTTTTTAATTGAGTGCCTACTGTGTTCCCGACAGCACACTGTGAAGGCTACAAAAGAGATGTTAAGACACAACTATAGGCCCTTAAATTAGAGGTTGAAATATACTTGAGAAGGCAAAGCATCACATATAAAACAATTCCTAATTTGGGGTCCATGAATAGTAGATGTAAAAGTTCATCAAGATCAAGATAAATAGGGTCTGGAGATGATGACTGGTACCTCAGGGACTATTATCTTGTAATGTAGCCAAAATTTGGATAGAAAGGGCATTTCAGGCATACAGTGTGGACAACATGAGCCAAGTCCTGGTGATAGTGTTGCAGAGGGGAGACTAGCCTGGCTAGGGAGGAAGGTTTGACAGCCTGATTGCCTTTCCCTGCATTGGACTCTAGAGCGTCCTGTGATCCTCTTGTATTGTTTGTATCACACTGAGGTAATTAGTCCCACGTGATGCATACATGTCCACCTTCCCTTGGGAGCTCCTCAAGAATAGGGACTATATTGTATTCATCTCCTTAGAGCCACCACTTAAAGAAGTGCATGGTGCCTATATTAGGTGCTGACTAAATACTGGTGAAATTGATGTATGGAAAGATGCATGCTGGATGAAAGGTTGAAAAACAGATAAAACTGGGGCCAGAATGACACAGAAGCAAGAAATAGTTGCACCAGATATGCAGTGGAAAAGGTCGCGAGAGAGTATGTAAACCAGGTAAACAGAGGGCTGAAGAATGGATTAGAATGATGAAAGACTAGGAAAACTGTGGAAATAAGAGCCTGGAGCAATAAAAGTGAGAATGGGGGAAGTGAAGAATTGGAAGTCAGAGAGCAGTGAGCAATGACAGCTTTGGTTAGAAGTCTGGTGGAAGGGAGAGGGTGAGGGGAGAAGAAAGAATAGGCGTCCATAGGAAGAAATGTGGGATGCAGGAAAAAGGACCTTGTTTTAGGGAATAATGAGCTACTTTTAGACAAGTTGAAGATTCAATAAATAAACCTAAATGTTTATGTGAGTGTTAAGTGAAAAGGAGGACATTCAGGGTGATTTTAGGTATTTGGAAACATATATGAAAAGGGGCTGGGAGTATGGGTGTGAATGGATGCATAGGTTCAAGCTTCTACCTGTTTGAAGACAGAGTCCAGATGTCTGAGGGTGAATGATTGCCTCATGAAGTCCCTGAGATTATGGTTCTGTCTGGAAACAACAGGAAAGATTAGAGATATGAAATGGTTCACTTGCTTTAGTTCACTCTAAGATATTCTAAGGCCTCAATGTGTGGTTTCATACTGCGAGTCATCAAATAAAATTAATATGTATACAGGCCCCATGGACAGAGACAATAGGCAGAGGGGGAGAGGATTGAATGTGGGAGGTGGGGGGTGGGTAGGGCAGAGGAGAGTAATAGGGGAAAAATTGGGACAACTGTAATTAAAAAGTAATAAAAAATAAAAAAATAAAAGATGCTTTTGAAGAAAAAAACTAATTTTTGAAGCCTCTGGACTGGTGGTTAGTAATTCACAGACACAGGCATTCCGATGGGCCACCAGTGCATCAGATTTCTCCCCTGGCTGACTTGGCCTTCTTCCCTACATTAATGCAGGTGTTGGGGCAGGGAGGAAGACACACACACGCACACACACGGGGTGTTCTTACCTCACCAGAGGATTCTGTGCACTCAACACACAGTCAAAACAATGTTTAGAGTTCTTATCATAGCACACCACACCTTCTTACAGACAAGGAGCATTAACCACACACCGCTCAACACTCCCAATGTCGTGAGCCAAGCCCAAACCATGACTCAAAACTCTTTCTCTCAGTATTTCTCCTGGTCACGAAGGCAGTCATTTCCCTGTCTTTAACTGAGGGATAATTGACACCTAACATTGTATTAGTTTAGGCTTACAACATAATGGTTCCTTATTTGAATATACTGTGAAATGATCACCAGAGTATGTCTCGTTAGCATCTGTCATTATATTAATACTCACAAATTTTTTTCTTGTCATAAAAACTTCTTTTAGCAACTTATAAATATGCAATACTGCGTTATTAGCTGCAGTCATCATGTTGACCATAACGTTCCCAAGGGCAGTTTTTTTTCCCTGAATTTGAAACAAACCCATAAAACCTCCCCACCAGCACCCCCAAACAACTCAGCGGACAGAGAACTCTGTATTTCATAGAAGATGCTTACAGATATTGTAGTAAGTTTCCAAAAATAAAAGCACAAACAGTTCCCCTCACATTTATTTGCTGTGATAGCTGCGGGACCAAGAAGAAATACAGATCGTCCTGGGGGTACGGAATGCACAAGGACTAGATTTTGCCCATTTTCTTAACAATAATGGAGCTCAGTTGGCTCAGAATCCTACAGAGTCTACTTGGCATATTTACAAAGCTCAGACTCATACCGGTGCCTCAGGATGGTGTAAGGTTTGGGGAACAGGTTCCCCTACTGACAAATAGCATAATTAGGCATAATGTCTTAAGTGAACACATGAGCGGGGGCTTTTAGCAGTGTGCAAGCCTCGGCTTCCGCAGTAACGACCTAATCTCGTGTGGGAGCCGTCCCAGGCTGCACTTGGGTAGAGGCACTGCTTGTCCACCCGCAGATAAAGCTTGGAGTGGTTTTATTTATACCATCCTTGTTAGTCATGCAGTCTGTGTGCGAACACAACAACATTATTCTTATCTCCTTGGAAAGTTTAATTCATTAGCAATTAAAAGAGTGCAGGAAAAGAACCAGGCACTAGAGAGAGGTGCACCCTAACACAGCAAATTCAGACAGAAAGATCTGTGAGGATAGACCTCACCCGTAAAGCACCACGACGTCTGCTGAACTATTTTTCATAAATAGTTTACCCATGTAAGGATGATCCCACTGTAATTAAATAAAATAATGTAGCCAACAACCTCTTCAAAATACCCTGTTGAAACTTGCTGTCCTCGGGCTCTTGCCAAAACCCATTCCTGCTTCCTGCTCCCTGTCTGGTTTGCTTTTAGGGCAGGCTGCTTCTGGGCCAGGCTTGTGCTGCAGAGCACTCAGCTCAGGAAGGGGAATGGCTGGCTGTCTTAAGGGCTGCCGAAGGCCTCTGGAATGAGCGAGTTCTATTTGGAACAGGGATGGGCCTGACCATGTTCCTTGTCATTGGAAAGTCAGGGAACTTAAGAACTGTAACCCTGGGCTGTTCTACCAAAAAGTCAAGCTCAATGCCAGGTGTTAGTAGTGGGGGAAACTGTGGGAGAGGTGGTGGGTAGGGAAGGGGAATATGGGAACTCTCTGCTCGTCCTGCTCCTTTTTCCTGTCAACCTAAAACAACTCTAAAGATTAGAGTCTACTATTAAGCAAATGAAAAGTCACACTCACCCATGGTTCTAGGGTGTGATGGACCAAGATTTATTTGAAAAGGCCTTTTCTCCCTTTCCCTAAGAGGTAGAAGAGGAGGAAGCCCAGGGATCTGGAGGGATACACCCAGGACAGGGACTTAGAAATAAAAGTGTTTCCTCCTCTGAGTTTAGGAGGCCTCTACTCTCATGGCGGAAAGTGAGACTTTAATCAGCTGGGAGGGGCTTCTAGGTTGCGTGCTACTTGATGATTGCCTGACCCCATAGCACACAAAACTGAATGGGCAGAATTGTTACTTGATTGGATATTTTACTTTTCAACTGCTTAGGTTTCTATAGGTCAGCCTTGGTGCTGGAGAAAGAATTTGTGTGGAAACTCATAAACAATTTTAGAAATAAGTTGGGTCTAAGATAAACAAGGTTGATATAGCAGTAATAAATTTCCTGGCTAGAAGGGACTTCAGGCATCACCTGGTGCAAATCTTGTCTGCTTCTAAGTGGGCTTGAAAGGGTTAAATAATAAACCGCCCCCAGCCAGGCAGGTAGTGGAAGTTTTAATCCCAGCTGCTGTCCCTGGGGATGAGAGCAAGAGATATTTGATAGTCCAAAGAGAAAGAGTAAATTACTTCCATGTAATTGGGGAGATTATTTCAAGTAGATTGCAATTTGGAAATGGATTGCTTCTTTTTAAAACCTAGGGTGACTTTTATATCTCCCTTCCTGGCTTCAAGGTGGTGCTGAGGGAAGGAGCAATTTCTGGCTTTCAAGGGCAGCTACAGCTAGTCTATTTTGTAAAGTCAAAGCTAAACATCTTTTGAAACTTGCATTACCCAGATCTGTGCAGTAGTTAACAGGAATAGTAGCTAATCGGACATAGAAATGTGGCCAACAGAAACGCACCACCTTAAAACTTTGAACTGTGAGCCCTTGCAGGCAGACAACAGAACACTCTTGGCAATTCAGATAATCGCTCTCATGCACGGAAATGGTCAATTTGATTTGAAATGGCGTGGAAAAGAATGGGAGAGAATCTGTGTGAGACACCAAAAAGAATTATTATACATTTTTTTAAATATAAAGAACCAATTTTCCCAGTGACTTCCATTCTTTGGTTCTAGTGCTCCCTCGAAGTCGGTATGATTATGCTCCAGTCCTCTCTTCCTGTTATTTGTTTCCTCTTCTTAAGCATGGAGGCTCTGGGACCAGAGAAGCCGTGCTGGGATTCACGGCTGTCCCCACCTATCACCTCTCTGACTTTGGGCAACTTGCCTGGCCTCTCCCAGCATTTATTTTCTTATTTGTGAAATGGAGATAATAATAGTACTTGCCTCACAGGCAAAATGTTGCGAGAACTAAATGAGAAAATGCATGTAAAGCACTTGGCACTTTCTTTTTATGATTATGATGATAATCACACATAATAAATTATTTCCCACATGACACAATGTTTAACCTGCTCACCGTTCTGTTTTTCTTCAAGTCAGTTCAGTGTGTAGCATCCAGAACAGAACAAAGTTCTCCAGATATGGCCTGATAGTACAAACTATTATCTCCTTCACTCTAGGTTCTATTCATTTATTGATGCAACCAATTCGAGTCTTGCATTTTTCTGTTATGTTTTGGCTTTTTTTGAGGGGCAGAATTGGCTACCTGATAAAACTGCTCAGGAATTACTTCTCGTAGTACTTTAGTGTTTAGATTTAGACTATGGTGCAGAACCTTACATTTATGTGATCTCGTTAGTGTTAGTGCTTCTTTCAACTCGATGCAATTCATTCATTCACTCAAGAAACTTTCAAAAATGTATTTATCATGGGCTAGGCTCAGTGCCAGTTATTTGTTCTGTTCTGAGATATCTTAGTCCATCCAAGTTTCAGTAGAGCTGCGTCTTCATCCAGTTGTGTGACATGTCAGATAACACAGGGATAAGGCACAGGCCTGAAGGATGTCTTCGAGAATTCCCTCAGGGATGACTAGCACCCTTAGAGCACTGCAGTTTAATCATTTTGAATTCATCTTGTTGCAGTATCATTTGGTTATTTTTTAACTTGACCACCAGGAAATCTTGAGGCCCTCCCTGGATTGTTGTTCAAGTCAAGATTCACTAGATCTGGCTAGTCACCTAATTTAATATTCCCACCAAAATAAGATTAACCTGATGTGATTTTTCTTTTCAGCGAAATTAGACTGGTTTATTTTCTAAAGGGTTCAGAGGACATATTTTCATAACCTATTCTAGACTTTTGAAGAGTTTAAATGAAAACAGGACATCGTGCTTACCACTAGTTAGCATGGCGAGGGCATTCATCAGAAGACTGGGGAGTTTAGCTAAGTGAAAAAGTCTAGCCTGGGGCACTGCCCTTACCTTTATTGTGGATTTTACTTAGATTTTTTTATATGTATGTCTCACCTTCTGGGCTTCTATGGCCAGGGGTGTGCTTTTACTTATCTTTTGTAATTTCTATCACAGTGCATGACAAATCATAGGTATTGTTAATTGGTTTTTAAGTTGATATATTCAATGTTTACTTGTAATCTTAATGCTTAACCTATTAAGATTAGAGAGAAAGAACACTACCTCCTTTCGGTCCAGGATATGGCAAACAGAAGTGCCCTTAGTTCTCAGGGTGTCCCTAGAAGCTCATGGAGAGAGATAGAACTGCATGAAACTCTCAAATGTTTAGCAACAGTCGAATGAATGAGAAGCAGTGAAATAGCTTTCTCAAAATATTGTAAAGCTGGTGATTTTTCTTTCTCCTTTCCCATTACCAGGATTTTGAAATTGCAGGGGGAAAATTGCATGTTAAAAAGTCGTTGTCTAGTTCTGATCTTCCAAAGACTTTTCCTTCCTCAAATTTGTTCAGGGTAGGATGTTGCTTCTTTGGACTTTTTGAAGGTAAGTATCACTTCTTCCTATTTGTAACTGTCGTGTCTAGAACAATGCTTAGCAGAGAGGAAAAACTAGATAAATGTTGGAAGAACAAATAATATTTGAGAAAGTGCTTTGTAGAGTGTGAAACCTTGCACAAATGAAAAGATGATGAGGATGATTGCTTATGAGGCTCAGAGACGGAAGTAGAATACTTGTTTTAATGTACTTCACACACACACACACACACACACACACACACACACTTTCCCTTTGAATAGTGGCTACACATTATTTTTAATGAGAAAAATATTGGGACACCGGGTACTTTTAAAAATTTAAGTCAAAATGTATTTGCCTGCTTTTGATTACTGCTTGCTCCATTTGCTCTTCTGGCTTTTGACAACTATATATTTGTATACTTAAGATTATTGTCCTTAGTTACCCTGATACATTTCCGTATTACCCATCTTTACTTTGCCATACAGTCTTAACTTATATTTTCCTGGTGTTAGACTATCAGGCTTTCAAGGATGCGTTTTTAAAAATCAGTTTCTTTGAAAGCTCTTGAACCAAAAGTCAAATGGCATGATGTAAACCAATCGTTTTCCAATGAAGAAATGAAAAGTCTCAATAATGACAAATAAGAAATCTAACCTATTGACACCAGTTTGGTTATACTGTATTGATTCCCACACAACTATTATAAAAGAGAGTGCTCCATACACTCTACTGATCAGGTTACAAGTACACTTCTTAGTAAGGAGAGAAATAGTGTACTATACAAGAGACTGACTTAAAGTGTCCCTCACTGATATTAGTTGTCCCTCACTGATTCAAGTATTTTCCTGGATTCAGGGGAGTCAGGCTATGAGTGGAGAACCAACAGATTGCCTGTGGCCATGGATACACAATTGATTGGGCATGATTTGAGATGCAGCCGGTGAGTCCAGTATGTCAAGGGCAGGTGATAATAACCTAAAAAACCGGTCTTGCTACTTACCCAGTGACAGTGATTAGCAGGATATAAAAAGGGGTCAAAATTTCAAAATTCCCACAAATGCCTCAGTTTCTTACTTAGGAATTCAGGCTCTTTATTTTTTTTAATTATATATTTTTGATTATGGTATTATAGTTATCCCAATATTTCCCCTTTACCCTACTCCACCCAGCCCCACTCCCTCAGGCAATCCCCACCCTGTTGTCCATGGGTCATGCATATATGTTCTTTGGCTACTCTATTTCCTGTTTTTGATTTTCTCTTTCTCCTTAAAGGAGATCCTTAAAAATTTCATATTATGCTGCTTTAGTTGTTTTCTTGTCTGGGAAGCTCTTTATCTATCCTTTGACTCAAAATGATAACTTTTCTGTGTAATCTTGGTTGTAGGTCCTTGCTTTTCATCACTTTGAATATTTATTGCCACTCTGTTCTAGCCTTCATGAAAAGTTCCTTTTGAGAAATCAGTTGATAGTCTTGTGGGGGCTCCTTTGTAGGTAACTAACTGTTTTTCTATTGCAGCTTTGAAGATGGTCTCTTTATCTTTAACCTTTGACATTTTGATTATGATGTGTCTTGGGGGTGGGCCTTGTATGTCTATTTCCTTCACCAAGTTAGGGAAGTTTTCTGCCATTATCTTTTCAAATAGGTTTCCAATTTCTTGCTTTCTTTCTTCTCCTTCTGGCACCCCTATGATGGGAATGTTGGTATGCTTGAAGTCCAGAGACTCCTTCCACTATCTTCATTTGTTTGGATTCTTTTTTCTTCTTGCTGTTTTGATTGGTTGTTTCTTGGTCTCTTATATTCCAAATAGCTGATTTGATTTTGGGCTTCATCCACTCTACTGTTGATTCCCTATAAATTGTTCTTCATTTCAGTTAGTATATCCTTCATTTCTAATTGTTTTTTTTCCCTTATGGTTTCCACGTCCTGTTTATGCTGTTGGAGTTCTTTCTGAGTTCATTTACTCTTCCCCTGAGTTCATTGAGCATCCTTACAGTCAGCGATTCGAACTCTGCATCTAGTAGCTTGCTTCTCTCCATTTTGTTTAGTACTTTTTCTAAAAAAAGGGTTTTGATCTGTTCTTTCATTTGTGCCATGTTTCTATGTATTAGGTAGAGCTGCCACATCTCCCAAGCTTGTAGAAAGTGTCCTGTAGAGCCCAGTGCCACAGCCTCACCTATTACCCAAGCTGGGTGCTCAAGGTACATCCACTGTGTGGGCTGTGTACACCCTCCTATTATAGCTGAGCCTTGATTGCTCTTGGCATGTTTAAGATCATCTGCCTCCTGTGTTCTGTAACAGGTCACACAGCATAAGTTACAAAGCGATCTACAGATGACTGCTATTTGTGCTGGGCATAGAGGTGCCCAGGTGAGGCCAAGCTGTGAACCAAGGCCAGTAGTGCCAGGCTTAGAGTGACTTAGCGAGACGTTTGGGTCTTGCTGAAACCAGGTGCTGCTTGTTTGAGAGAATTTAGGAAAATCTGAAGCATAAGCCAAGACAAACCATTTGTATGAAAAAGCCACTGGAAACAGCTTAGATTGGCCTGCAAGTTCAGTGGGGCAGGGCCTCAGGGAATCACCAGGGTGAGGCAAACAGTGTAAGCCAGGTTGGTGTAATCTCTGTTTGGAGCTCACCTGAGGCTCTTTGGCTCTGTGGGGGAAGGGATAAGAAAAGGAACAGTGGCCTCTGCCAGCCCTTCTATCCAGGAGAATGCTGCTCCCCAGCTTTTGCCCTGATGATGGGCAATTCAGTTCCTCTCCATATATCTCTAGTGCATTTCAATCACTGGCCCTGCACTGGAGCTCATAGTAAGTGAGTCTGAGTAAGGGTGTAGAAGTCCTTTAAGAGGAACTTCCAGGGATTCCAGCAGTTTCTGTCATTCCAAAACCTCAATCCATGCTGGTTTTTACAGCCAGAAATTATGGATAGTTATCTTCCTGACACTGGAACCCTGTGCTGGGGTCCTGATGTGGGGCCAGGACCCCTCATTCCTGAGATATTCCTGCTGATTTTTATCCTCCACACATGGGTGTGGGATCACCCAGTTCCATGTCTCTGCCCCTTCTACTATTCACGACGTAGTTTGTTCTTTAATTCTGTAGTTGTAGGCCTTCCATTCAGCTCAAGTTCTTATGGTTCTGCATGATGGTTGTTCTATAGTTTAGTTGTAATTCTGATGTGGTTGTGCGAGGAGGCGAGCTGTGTTTACCTATGCTGTCATCATGACCAGAAGTCAGTACTTCAGGGTCTTTAGAGATATATTCCAGAATTGGTTTTTGGCTGTTTCACTTGTTTTCACATAAACGCAAAAAGCATCTCAAGAAGTGATGGTGGGTTGAATGAGGTGGGAGGGAGGCCTCACGGGCCCTCTATTCCATCTGAGCTAAATGTGCCAGGTGAAGATCACTGATAAATCAAGGCAATTCTACATGTGCCAGCTTCACACAGCTCAGCAGGGACTCAACACTATTACATGATGTACCTCCCATCATTCTGGGCAGTTGCTAAACCCCACACTTGTAGACAGAGGGGTTTACAGTGGCAATCTGGAAATGGGAGAGGATCAGGGGCCTTGTCTTAAAACTGATTTGCTTAGAAATCACTTTTTCACTTAGCTTGAACACTTATTTTGGCATATTTTGGAGATGACAACTAGGGATGTTAAGGAAACCCCAAGTCACCCCTGAATACTGCCCATGGAACCCCAGCTAGGTAAACACTGAAAAGCCTCCATGGTGTTATATAAAGCATGAGACACTTCTTCTGAGGGTCTGAATTCACCCTCCAGGAAAGTGCTTTTCAAAGGGTTGTCTAATGACCCAGAATATCTGGGGGTGGAGGGTGGTAGTGGTGCTCATGGTGGCACAGAGTGTTGCCAGGAAGGGAGAGTGCATTTTTATAAGCACCTTGCATGGATCCCAATCATAGCACAGTTTGGAACTAGTATCTAGGCAAAGAACCTCAAGATTGCTTACCCTTCTGATGTGTGGAATTTCTTCACTTTCTCTTATTCCTCAGCTTCTGGTTTTCATTTTTATCTCTTTGCAGTCTTTTGGAATATGAATATCTTTCCTATTTTTTCCCTATTGTGACTAGGAGGTCTGCATCTTTCTAAATGAGGTGGGTTGTCAAAGAGCTCCCCTTACAACCTTTCATGTTCCATCTACTAGGCAGATGACTTGCTTTGATAGTACACAGGGGCCTTTGGCAAGGAGAAAAACATGCTAAAATATTTAAATAATGTGCTACAATTCACAACTGCTTTAAATTTATGGTTAAATTCATAGTTAAATTACATGAACTTATCAAATTTTACAACTTGCTGTTAGGATAGGTAACATTATTCCTGTTTCACAGATGAGCAAATTGAGGCTCAGAGAAGATAAGGACATACTTTAGGCTACTTGTCTAGTATACAGAAGAATTAGACTGGGAGCCAGGGTCTTCCAACAGCTGGGCCACTGATGCTGACACATGTCATCAGATGGCCTCTGGAGTGACTTTTGTGCACATACCTTATAAGCTGATGCTTAAAGCAGGTTTGTTGATGTCAAGTCACCTGCATTTTGACCTTTGTGATTCTTCTGGAAAAACTTTCACTTAAATTGCCATGGACATCCACTTGTTGAATGATAATTTTCTCTTGGGAAAGATATTTCTGAGTTAGTTTAGCTCCACTCTTATCTACCAGCTTTATCCTAGGCCTCAACATTTTTTAAACGGCTTACACCTCTTCTTTGTTTGCCATTGTATTAATCCAGGGAGGATATGGGTTCCAAAGAATCATTTTTCTCATGTCCAGCTATGCTACATTTATAGGCACATGTATGTATATGCATTTTTAGATTTTTCTACTGCTTTATTTTGGTCATCTAATTTAATCCCTGTGAGCTCATGTTCCTTCATTAAAGTAATCAAATTAAAGATGGAAGAGGGATCTGAGAGGCCTATGTTAGACTTCCCTGAAGGCAGGCCCATTGGGTACCCAGTCAGCCTGTGCTGTGTCCTTTTTGTGATGCAGGGACATACTGTCAGGGGATATAGCTCATAATAACTAGACCCCTCTCATTGTCACGTAATTTGGCCTTTATGTTGGGCTGAAACTTTCGATCTTTGGTCTTTTCTTTGATCTCTTAACACAGATATCTTGTCCCTTGTTTTCGTGTAAGAGTTCTTCAAAGACAAAGCCAGCCATTGAGTAGGTCTAGGGTTATGGGATTTGGAGTTGTTATGGGCTGAATTGTGTTTCCCCAGGATTCATATGTTTAAGTTCATCCCTCAATACTTTAGAATGTAACTGCACTAGGAGATAGCATCTTTAATGTGGAAATAAATTATAATGAGGTTATTAAGTTAGGCCCTATTCCAATACAGCTGCTGTCCTTACAAGAAAAGGAAATTAGGACACAAAGAGGGAAGACCATGTGAAGACATGGGGAGAAGATGGCCATCTAGAAGCCAAGGAGAGAGGTCTGCCAACATCTTATCTCAGATTTCTAGTCTCTAGAACTGTGAGAAAATAAATGTTTGTTGTTTAAGCCACCCAGTCTGTGGTACTTTGTTGTAGTAGCCTGAATAGACTAATTTGGGAATCAAACATATGTGGGGTTGGATCCAAGGAGATATGCAAGATCACTTAGACAAATGCGTAGGGGGAGAGGGTACCAGAACCATGGGATGAAAAGCTTTAGAGAGCAGGCACAGAGAGATGGGCCTGGGAGCCATGCTGAGAGAAGGCACGAGAGAGAGCAGAGCAAAGAAGACAAGGGAAGAAAGAGTTCTGTGCTCTTTTTATTTGGGGTTCTACATTTTTTAATCTTGAGTTCACTTTTGTCACCATTGTCTTCAGCATTTAAATGCTCTCTCCTTTCCTTGGCCTCTTGCACCAAATAAAGAAGGTGTGGGTTTTAAATTGGAAAACTGGTCATCCCAGCATTCAAAGGTAAAGTTAAACGGTTTGTGTGTGTGCCATTGAATTAGGGGTCAATCTCAGAATTTACTTGGGGAATTTTTCAAGATGTACATATCTTTGACACAGACTATAAAATTCAATTTCAGTATAGATTTGTGGTGGGGTACTAAAACATTTTGAAAACAAACAAGTAAGCAAGAAAATAAACAAAAAGTCAAAACCTCATGTAACTTCCCAGGTGCTGCTGATATATATACTGATGGACATACACTAATCCAGATGAAAATAAGAAAAATAAGGTTTTTTTCCTACATGTCCAGAAATGATGCTGGACAATTATAGATTTCAAACTTCCTGGAAATTTGAAAATTTCCCTTTTTGTGGGGGGATATTTTCTGAATCTAGTAAATACTGCCTAAATTTCCTATTTTGTTACCTTATTATTTGTAATAATAATATTGGAAATGATGGTTGTCCTGGTAGCCTCTTGGATGTCTGTGTTACTTTCCCAGCAATGGCTTCCCTTGGCCAGCAGGCACTGTTCTTTCCCATATTTCAGGGGCTCAGTCTAAAACGAGCTATGAAAGCTTACAACAATCAATCATATTGACCATCACATCATTCTTTGTGACTTGGGAGAATATCCCTGTTTGCTCAAATGCTCTATCTGCTGAGAATTAGGAACCATTTCTATGTAATAAAGAACTATCGCTCACTGGGAAGTATACTTTTCCTTCTTGTGGAAGAAAACTTACGACATTGAACTTGATAAAAGCCATCATTTTCACAAGCTCAAATAAAACAAGTCATCTCTGTTCCCCCTCCCACCTATATAGGCTCAAGTATGTGGAGGAGACAAAGCTGGAAAGAAGTCATCATAGACTTTAGGTTGAAACAAATCAGGGCTAATCAGAGTGAACAAATTCTTTATAAAGATAATGACTCTATTATGTCTTTTATTCGTTCTGGAAATTAAAAAAAAATTTTAAAGATTTTATTTATTTATTTCTACTGAAAGAGGAAGGGAGGGAAAAAGAAAGGGAGAGAAACATCACTGTGTGGTTGCCTCTCATGTACCCTCATCTGGGGAGTAGGCCTGCAACCCAGGCATGTGCCCTGACTAGGAATCAAACAAGTGACGCTTTGGTTTGGAGGCTGGCATGCAATTCACTGAGCCACACCAGCCAAAGCATCATTCTGGAAATATTTTAAGCATTGCTCTATTCTTCTGTTTTGGGGAGGTGGAAGGTAATAGGGTGTTGAGAATAACCAGAAGCACCAGAGTCTGTTAATTTAGTTCAGGTATTCAGGTATCAGGTATTAGGTTAAATAGAATCAATTAGTATTAGATTCAGAGTAGACAGGTAGAGATATTATA
This sequence comes from Macrotus californicus, assembly GCA_007922815.1. Lineage (NCBI taxonomy): Eukaryota > Metazoa > Chordata > Mammalia > Chiroptera > Phyllostomidae > Macrotus > Macrotus californicus. The sequence continues at coordinate 6,119 of VMDR010014211.1, read as the reverse complement.
CACTATGCCTAGAAATTCACAGTGGGAAGGTGTGTGAGGGAGCTAGGGGAGTGCCCTGTCCTGAAATTTACCAGGTCAGCCTGATGGGTACTGACTTGACAGGCTCATCTACCTCAAAGATGCTGAGAATACACCCCTTCTGCCCCAAATTATATTTTATTCAGGTGTCATGGTGTCTGACATTCCACCTTGAAAAATTCATTCCTTTGGCTTTCTTTAAAGTGGAAATTCTCTTGGTTTGTGCAAGACACAAAACTAAATCACACAGGCAAATATGCTAAGGTAGTAATTGGCTTTGTTTTTCAAGGACTAAAAGGGACTAGCAGAGCTGGAAGAACCTTGAAGTTGTTCAGTGAAATGAAGGGGAGGTGGCAAAGGAGCGAGAGGAAAGCATAGAGAGAGGAAGGGAGGGCCACTAGACACACATTTTGCCCACATGGGGATTTTGAATGGGGCTGACTGCCCACTCAGTATCGCTTCAAAACAAAAAACAAAAACAGTGCACCTTTGAGCATTGCTTTAATCTATTGCACTGTTTCAATAGTTGAACTAGTCAAGATTTTTAAAGCTAGAGTGGAGAAGGGTGATGAGATTTGCAACTGTAGTGTGAGTTGTAAATCACAACATTTATTTGGGCACAGAGGCTAGATCATTTATGTTTGAGGAGCACTTTTCAAAACTCAAAAGCAGAGGGCAGAAAATGGTGTCTGTCTTTTATACCATTTCTTCCTTTTTGAGGTAAGTCAGAAAGCTTGAGTTATGGGGCATTAAAAGATCATTTTGTTCACACATTCAATTTTCTTCTTTTCACTTAGAAAAAACCTTTTAGGCCAGAGACCATTTGAAGTGGCCCTGGTTCCTGCACGTTGCACTCACTGGCCCCTCGTTTTTTTCTGGACCTGCATTTCAATGCACTGGGCCTCAGGAGAAAAATGATTCTAGCATGTTATCAACCTGCCAGGCTGTTCTACATGAGCAGGACTCTTTGCTTTGGTACAAGAAAGAAATGCCATTTGTAGGTCAACACTCAAGCATTTTGGTGAACATGTTAAGTGCGTGGGGAGCCCTAACCACTGCTGTTGGCGGGAGATTGGGCTGTCACTGGCAACTCACCTTTAGAATTTGGCCCTGATTAAATCAATCTATGAAGGTAGAGTCCTGGTTTGTGAACAGGATACAGTGCCTGAGGGCGTGCTGGCGTTTCTTCTTTATGCTGCTTCTGAGGACATGCAGAAGAGTGTTCTGGCTACATTAGCCGGTTATTGGTTCCCCAGATAACTTTGGTTTTGGACACCTGACTTGCCTCTGTGAGTGAGTGGGAGGCTGTTTTCCCTGAGTGTTTTTGCATCTTAGCTTTCATGTCACTACATGAACATTCAGCCCACAGATTTCTGTTATCTAATCAGGTGCATCAGTCCGTGGTGGAGATGAGAGGGGAGCAACGCCCCTCTGACTCAGATTTTGTGCAAACAAACTCAGCAGTGTTAGCAAAGACAGGGAAGAGCCACCACAGGGCTCAGAAGAGATCCTTCCCCCACAATCTGTGGGACAGCGCACACGGTGAGGGCTCCACTTTGGTATGCTAATAAAATTAAAATGTCAATATTTACAAATGACCTTCAAGGCTCTGACACTCTTACTTTCTTAGGATTCAGTACAGACTGCAATTTCTTTAGTCCGTTACCAACAGCTTGGAAATTCAGTTAGAGGACATAACCCAAATGTTCTCCAAATGTTGCTTCCAAATGGGCATCTTGAAAAGTGCTGATTTAAGGCGTGCAAACTTTCTGCACCGAGACAAGGCTGTCGCTCTGCTTACCCAACTACAAGGGAATTACCCCAAGATTAAAACCACCGATGATAAAGATAGTGCCAGGGAGCAGATTTTAATTTGTTGATAACTAAAGCACAAAAGGCCTTGGTAGAGGCTTCCTGAAGCCTCACTGTTGTGCACTGCACATTCAACCCCTGCTTGTGTGCTGACACAAACAAATAAACATGATCATAACGGTTGAAATGTAGTTAGAAACACAATTGAGAACATCTGTATTGTAAGCAGAAATAAATTAGAAATACTGAAGTGTTTTGTAGCTGTGAAAACGAAGGAATAAAAAAATAACCCACAGTACCTGGATTAAGCGGTTATAAATAATGTATAAAGCAAAAATCTCATTACCCCCTGTGTAAACTCCCCCCCAGTGAAATATATTTTATGAATGTAGTAACACTGTAATAACCAAAGCATTTGTTTTTCCCCCGCAAACTTTCCATTTCATAACTGTGAGATTGTTTGGATTTACAAGTTCAGGACCAAACATCCCTGAGTTTACTGGTTTTGGTCATTTCCTTGTGACCTTCAGCTCCAGGACTTGACACAGCTCCATATTCTACTATTTATCAGAATGTCGCTTTGCACACGTGAAACTTCTCCCCAAAACAACCACATAAAAACGAACAGTGGTGAACACAAATCCCTGCGTACCTGGAGGGAAAGACCTTAAAAACCCTCGCGTCGCAGCCGCCAGGGGGCGGGCGGGAGGAGCGCTACCTGAGCACGGCAGTAACACCTGCTGTGGCTCCCCGAGTCCGGGCTGCTAGTGATAGAATCGATCGTGTTCCTGATGTTAATATAAGTAAAGTGACAGCTGCCAGGTAAGTGAGCTTTGTCCAACTGAGTTATGGGACCATTACAGAGGTGGCTCGAATTTTCCTCTGGGCACCTTCCTTAGCTTAGCCAGCAACCAAAAGGACACGATTCTCTGGACACCCACTCACTCCCAACAGCCCGCTCTTCCCTCTTCAGTCCTCTTCAGTTGCTTTGTTCTTCTTTTTCTTCTCTCTCTCCCTCTCCTCCTTCTCCCTCTCTCTCTCTCTCTCTCTCTCTCACTCTCTCACTCTCACTCTCCCCCAACCTGCCCCTGCCCCAACCTCCCCTCTCTCTCCTCTCTCATAAACCCAGGGCCAGGCTCTGGAACATGTGGAACATAGCAGCAAGCTGAAGGGTCAATTATGACTCATTTATGAAACCAGTTCTCCTGGGTCATGCAAGGTGAACACCGTATCTTTAAGATATACTAGGGCAAGAAGTAAAGCAGTAAAAAAGAAAACAAAACAAAATTAAAAAATTGTTTTTATATAATAGGAGTCACCTTAAGCATAATTGTCTCCTACCTCAAATACCTAATGATTCCCTCTGAGCTTTTAATTAATGAATTACCGTAATCCTACCTGGCTCTCCTAACATCCTTGGACTGGTTCCTAAGTGAGCCACAGATATTCATGCAGATAACTGCCTGAATCCTAGCCCTATGCCTGATCAGGTGCTGCTCTTAACCACATGACTTGTGACCCTGTTCTATTTCCACCTAGCCCCACTGGGACAGCAGGATGACTAAAGTAGCTAAGCAGAATGATCCCATTAGATTTCCTTTTAGTATGAAGTCGCACATAGACTCATTTTTGGAGTCATAGTCAGAAACTCTTAATTTCTCTTCCTTTTGATATAGTATTGGCATAGTGGCAGAAAATTACTAGATTATGACTCAGAAGATTTCCCTTAAGTCCCTTGTCTCCTGTCACTACTGGAGTGGCTGTGGATCCGTCCATCCTGAGCTTCAGTTATCTAGAAAGTGAGGGGTAATATTACCTCATATTCTTCCTTTAGTGGGACCTGAATAAGGTGATTCAAAGAAAGGGGCTTTCTTTATACAGCTCAAAGTGCTATTGAATAGGATGGTGCTATCATTTGACTCAGTTCATTCAGGCTACTATAACAAAATACCACAGACTAGGTAGCTTACAAACAACGAAACTGTGTTTCTTGCAGTTCTGGAGGCTGGAAGTCTGAGATCTGGGTGCCAGCATGGTTGGGTGGAGGCTCTCTTTTGGGACACAAACTTGTCAGCTCTGGCTGTGTCCTCTCATGGTGGAGGGGAGGGAAGGATGTCTCTGGAGCCTCTCTAATTAGGCTGCTAATCTTGTTTATGAGGCTTCTGCCTTTATGACCTGATCACCTCCTAAGGCCCATTTCTATCACCTTATGTGTTAAGATTTCAACATAAATTTTGAAAGGACACCAAATATTCAGACCATAGCATCATTTTTGAAAGGCTCTATCCTGCTGACATTACAATATGGTTTTAATGGTCAAATTAAAGAAAACATCTGAAAAGGGCTTTGAACAGTGTGAAAAGCTAAGCGATGCAAAGTGCATCACCATGTTGTGAGGCTAATGGCTATGACTGTGTCAGCTGCGTTACCTGTGGTACTAGGTCCAGGTACACTGTTGCCAGAGAAGCTCAGTCTGTTAGACCAAAAAGCAGGTGCAGTGGCTGCAGATAATATATTTGGTGCTTTTTTGCAATGTTTAAATTGTGAGCGCCTCAGTTAATTGTTTTTAGGTCTTTCTCATTTCTTTTACATACTTCTAATATGAAGAAACAATAATCACCACCTAATATGATCGTCAGAAAAACATCATTGAAATGGAGTCCAAGAATAGCTTTTAAGGACAAAGTTATGTGAAGGACATAAATCGCACGTGAACTCCTTCAGCAGTAAATAGGCACATCTCCACAGACCCCTAGGATCTCAAACTGAGACTGTCACGAGAGCCCATAGAATCAGGACAATGTGATAGTTCTGCTCGTGTGGCAATCTAGGTCTCAGAGTCTGGAATGCGGGCAGGGTGTAAGGAGCAGATTGCATTTTCAGGAGAAAGGTTAAGCTTGAATGTTTTGGACAGGAGGTGGTTAGATGGCTTTTTTTTTTTTTTTAAGTCCTTGAATTTACCTGATGAGTTTTGTGTCCTTGTGATAGTTGTCACCCATTCCAGGTTATGAATAAATTTAGCAACATAAAATAGGTCATTTGAAAATCTCTCCCTCAGATGCTCCGTTTTCCCTGGTGCCCCTTCTCGCTCTCTTCTTTTCTTCGCTGATTTGGCCACCTGCCCTTCCGGTCCCTGTGAGTTTAAGATTAGTGTACATTTGTGGTTTTAGAAATGTTTTGAAACTTTTATAGGAGAGTTGTGGAACAGTGGGGGTTTCCAGGAAACCCTTAGTAGAAATGAAGAGATCTATTTCATTAATTGATTAATGGCTTTAAAACAACATTTTGAACTAATTTTAGAATTACAAAATGTTGCAAAAATAAAGTGTTTACTATAAAGTGTTCCTTTATATTCCTCATCCTGCTTCCACTTACATTAACATTTCTCATCACCAAATTATAATTATTAAAAGTAGGAAATGAACATTAGTATAGTATTATTAAATGAACTACAGAATTCATTGGAAATACACTAGATTTCATGTGAATATCATTTTCCGGTTCCAGGATCCAGTCCAGTACTCCGCATTGCTCTTCGCCTGCAGCCTGCGACAGTTTTCCTTTTCTTGTCCTTCATAACTTGGGCTCTTTTGAATAGTGATCAGTGGTTTTGTAGAATATCCTTTAATATAGGTTTGCCAAATGTTTTCTCATGATTGGGTTGAGATTATGCAGTTTGGCAAGAATGCCGCAGACATGATACCGTGACCCTTTTCAGCACGTCATGTCCTGGGCGTCATGTTGTGGACATGTCTTCTTCCGATGGATGGTACTTACGTTGACCACTCAGGCTGGTGTCTGCTGATTTTTCCGCTGTAAAGCCACCATCTTTCCCTTTGTGTTGGTAAGTGTTTTGAGGGAGATAGTTTGAGTGTATTCAAATCCTGTTTAGCCTTCTTGAATTTCTTTTTGCTTAAAGGAGCAGATGCTTGTGTACTTTTTATCTAAGCTACAAGGGAGCATATACTATATATAGCGTTTGAGCCTTTCCCTTTTTTATGCTTAATATATGTCATAGTTTTCTTCATTTTTTATATAGTTGTGTAGTACTCCATTATGAGTATATAACAATTTATCCAAGCACTCTCCCACATATGGGTACTTAAGTTGTTTCCAGTATTTAGCAATTGCCAAAATGCAACAATGAATAAGTTTTTACATATTTATTTTTGTACTGTTGGAGATATATCCTTAGAAATGGCATTGCTAGGTCAAAAAGAAAATGTATACAAAATTTGTTAGATATTGCAAGTGTCCCTCTGGAAGGGTTAGGCCAATTTGCATTCCCA
>VMDR010014210.1:0-23866 GCA_007922815.1 Macrotus californicus | reverse complement strand
TGAAAAGAAGTAAAATTATTTCTGCAGGTGACAGAGATATAGAAAATGCTAAAGACTTCACTAAAAAACTGTTAAAACTAATAAAAAAATTTCAGTAAAGTTTCAGGATTCAAAATCAATATACAAAAATCATCTGTGTTTGTATAAACTAACAATTAACTATCTGAAAAAATAAAGAGCCATTGATAGATTCGAGGGAATTCTATCAAAATTTCAATGACATTTTTTATAGAAATAAAAAAAATTCTAAAATTTGTATAAAACCTTAACGACCCTGAATAGAGCTAGGGTTTGTAGAAACTTCCCAGGTGACTCTATTGTCCATTATGTGTGCACTCAGGACTGTGAACCACTAGATCTTCTTTTTCTTTTTATTGAATTTATTGGAGTGACACTGGTTAGCAAAATTATACAAATTTCAGGTGCACAATTCCATGACACACTGTATTGTGTGTTCACCAGCTCAAGTGAAGTCTCCTTCCATCATCATTTATCCCCCCCATACCTTCCTCTACCTCCCACCACCCACTCCCCGCCAATCACCACACTGTTGTCCGTGTCCATGAGTTTTTTTTCTCTTTTTTTCCAGCTTTTGGGGAGGGGTTTGGTATTGGCAGCTGCTTGGGAGAGGGGGGTAGAGGAATTGAGCAAAAAAACCACCAGGCCTTTTCACAGCTAGGATGGAAGCTTCCCTCCCTAACGTATCAAGCTTTTATCAGCTTGACTCTCATAGCCTTACTTAACCAGAGGTACAAATTACTATTCCTTTTGGGGAGTCAGTAATACTTCTGTAGTGGCAGAGTCCATGCTTCTCAGACTTTAAACTGTATGGGAGTCACCTGGTCATCATGTTCAAATGCAGAATCTGATTCAGTAGTTCTGGACTGGAGCCTGAGATTCTGCATTTCTAACAAACTCCCAGGTGATGCTGATGCTACTGGACCTCAGAGTGGAATTTAAGTAGAAAAGATCTATAGCTGAAGTTTTTCTAGCTTTACAGATTTGAAATAACATATTTTGAATTACATAGAAAGCATAACTAAGATAGAAAAATCCCCGAAGAGTGCTGGAAATACAATAGACTATATATGACTATCTTTGTTCAAATAATATGCTTTCTTTTACAGAAGCCAGTTGCTCTCCTAAGTTGGCTGTAAAATGAACAACTGTACAAAAAACTAGGTTTGGGTTTGGGTGTTCTATAGAAATGCAGAAACATACATCAGGTTACAGCTCCCCATAGAACATCTTGAAAACTACCGAGGAGACCAATATAGCATAATTATTATTACAAGTTTTTGTCTCTGGATTCAAACTCCTTGGGTTTAAAACCTCCCACTTATGAAATAAAGAGAATAACCTATTTCTTTGAGTTCTTGTGATGATTAATAAAATAAATGTTTGGAAGAAGCTGAGCAGAGTATGTCCCTGGCACATCATGATAAGGAAAAGTCAGATGATTACCTGGCTCACCATGAGTGGTATGTGCACTTTGGTGAGGTAGTGATGCTGTGATCTTTGTGAGTTCACTGCTGGCTCACCCCATCTTTGAGCAGCACTCTGCCCAGACTCCCCTGTATTGTGACTGCTCCACTATCTCTAAATGTGTGGATCCTTCAACATTCAGCAACACAGCTCTTCATTCAGCTGTTACTATGTGCTCACTCTGTACCAATCATTGCTAAGAACCAGGCTACAAAAGACACATCTGCTTTTCAAAAACTCGGGCAAGGAAGGTGAAACAAAGATAATCATGGCGATTACTTGTGATTAGAGCTAACAGACAGGAAGGAGATTTGGAGGATCACAGAGCAGCTACTCATTCTACCCTATTTAAGTATTGCCTTTGGCTTTCAAATTCAGAACTACAACAATGTTTTATTATAAATGTTTGCCATGTGACCAGTAAACCTCCCTTATTTGAAGCTTTGGTTTATATAAGACTAAACAATGTCAAATTTTATTAACACTGTACCACTAAGGTCCTGCATTTTCAAAGTACTGAAAACGATGAGTACAGGTTTAGAGTCTATTGGACTCACTGTCAGAACATAATTCTGTTTTTTCACTGTCATTTAAGACAGGCATTAGTGAGCTTTTTTGTTTGCAAGAGCCAGATGGTAAATATTGTAGACTTTGAGGGCCATATTATTGAATTAATTGGGGGTGAAATTCAATAAATTATTGGATGTGGTTGTGTTCCAAAACTTTATTTACAAAAGCAGGCAGCTGGCCTACATATAGGTCTTAGTTTGCTGACCCTCCCATTTAAGTCCTCATATTTACTTGACAATTTCTTCACTCAAACTTTGAAGATGAAATGGTTCTGCACCTTTAAAGATAAAATGATCTCACTGTCTCATTTGCATTTGTTCTCTTTATTTATTCATGAAATGCTTGTTTCCATAAATTCATAGGTTATCTTATCTAAGAAGCAATGTTTTCATCATTATTTTTAATACTATAATTTTCTTAAACATACAGGGTTGTTTCCTACAGTGACCAGAAAAACGGCAGAAGGAAACCCCTCACTATTGTAAAGGAATTCAAATTTTTTTTTTAATTAAATGAGGAAACCACAGAGATCACTTACTTCACTTACCCCACACACCTCACAGAACTGTGGTTAAGAATGTGAACTTTTGTTAGACCAACCAGGGTCAAGTCCTGCCTCCACCATTTACTAGGTCATGACCTGGGGTGAGCCCTTACCTATTCAGTGCCTCAATTCTTCATCTGTAAAATGGGGATGCTAATGTTTTTTACTTCATAAGTTTATAGTGGACACTACTGAACTGTGTAATAGGAATAAAACAATGTACATAATAAGCATTCGATAAACGTAGCACTTGCTTTTGTTCTTTTCACTTCTGCATGTGAAGGGCAACCTTCCCTCTACTTATTCTCTGCCAAGAAATATTCTCTTTAAACCGGGAAGGCCTTCTTGTCAGGCTATCACCCCATCGGTTGTGGCATAGGTGTGTTGGACTCACCCTAGAAAGTCAAGATTATCTTCAACCAAATAAAAGTGAATATGTAACAACTCTTCTTTGACTTTGAGAAAATTTCATAAGTTTCAGCTACACATCTTGGGGTGGCTTTTATCTACCCTGAGATTTTTCCAGGGCAGATAAGTGAAACATTAGGAGAGTTATACACAGATTATTTTTGCCCATTTTAAGTATTTAACAGATATTCTTAACAGGTTTATTTGTTTTTGTTGTTATTGTTGCTGATTCCACTTCATCTCTACTCTCATTACCATCTCTACTGAGATATATGTTGTGGTTGGAGCCAAGTCCTCTCCTATATGCATTTGGTATCTTTTTTTCTCTTTTCACCCATCCCCCTTCCCTTCTTCCCTTGGTAGCCATCATCTAGTTCTCTGTATCTATGGGTCTGGCTGTTTTTGTTTGGTTTATTCATTTTTTTGTTCTTTTTAGATTCCACATGGAAGAGAAATTTTATGGTATTTATTTTTCTCTGTCTGGCTTACTTCACTCAGGGTAATACCCTCTTCGTCCACACATGTTGCCTCAAGTGGCCAGATTTCATTCTTTTTTAAATATCCCATTGTGCATGCGTGTATCTCACATCCTTATCCATTCATCTATTGATGGATACCTACATTGCTTCCATATCTTAACTATTGTGAATAATGCTGCAGTGAACATAGGGTACATTTGATATCTTTTAACTAAAGTCCCAGAAATCCTCTCTTTGCGTACTCTCCAATTTCTCAGCAATCACTCTGTTTTGTAGGCTTAGCCAGATTAGAACACCACATGGAGAGAGAGTCTTGTCCAAGAGACTGTCAAAGGCTATTTCAGATTTGCTGGTTAGAGAACCCTTTAGTTAGGCCCCATGCACAAAAGTGCTTTGACAACTATGAAGCAGGAGGCAACACTAATGGATAAAGTACCTGCTTTGTATCTGGCATGGTGTGGGACAGCACTGTTCAATAAAACTTTCCACAATAATGGAAATGCCAAGTATAGTAGCCACAAGTCCCATGTGGTGATGGAGCACTTGAAATGTAGCTAGTGTGACTGAGGAAGTAAGGTGTTCATTGCATTTAATTTAGTTTAATTCATTTAAATTTAATTGGTCACGGTACAGTGAGTTATAGGGTACATTACACGTGTTAAAAAAGAACCCCAAATCTGCAAGGTAAGTAGTATATGCCTGTCCTCCTTTATAAAAGAGGAAGAAATCTCAGAGAAGTTAAACTTTCTAAGAGTCACAGAGTTAGCAAGTGGCACATGATCAGGTAGGATTTACATGCCCTACCTCTCTCTGATGTCTTACCCAGGGAGTTTTCTTCCGTATCAAACTATACAGCATGTGCTATATTGTATAATGTTATATTATTATATTGTATTATATGATATATTAATATTCTTTTGAAATCTATCATTACATCAACTAGATATTGCTATATACAGACAGAATCACTCTAACCCACTCTCTCCAGTAAAACAAGGTTAACTAACATGACCTGTACCTATGGAGAGAATTCACAATTGCCTATGGGGAACCCGGTCTCCCCTCCCCTTTGAAGATGCTTCAGAGTAGATCTTTCTCTTGTTTTTGCATTCTTACCACTGAGGCAATGGACGATGACCTCAAAAAAACAGTCAGCTATCAAAGCAAGCTGGTAGTTTGGGGGCAGCAGCTCATTTCTTCCAGCAAACTTAGACAGAACTGATTTCCCAACACATGTTTATAGATGTGCTCTCCTGAGTTCCACACACACAGAGCCATTTCCCTTTTGAATAGCTTGTCTGGTTACATCTTGTAGTAATTTATCCGCATGCTCCCTGCCAACTGGTTCGTGGGGAAAACATGTTTGATGCATAACAATAGATCATTTGGGGATAAATCAAACTCTTAATGAAGTCCTGCTTCTCTTCAGCCAGGCATTTCGCTCGGAAGAGTCTCTCTTGGGCTCTATTGACTTGAAGAGAGGGAATGTGGGTGCCCCAATCTGTGAGACAAGTAGGCGCACAGAAAGTTGATTTTCTCCAAGACAAGACTAACGACACAGCATCCCTGGGGTCCCTTTTCATGGAGTCCAACTGAAACCACTGAAGTTGGATTGAAGACTAGAGCCTGGAGAGAGTTCAGATTAGACCTATGTTTGGAAGAAATGAGAGATCTATTTTGCCCAAAGCCTCACACTTTCCTTGGAGGGACGCCATGGCCGCCCACACACCCTTGTCTTTCCCAGTTCCTGCAAGGAAAAAGAAAGTTACAAGGAGATAGAAAGTAGAAAAGAAAAGAGGGGGAGAGGGGAAAGAGAGAAGAATGAACTGAACTGAAAATCTACTAGAAAAGGGAGGAAAGAAAAATGAAGAAATAGTGAGAACGTAGTGAGCAGGAAGGATGGAGAAAAGAAAAGGAGAAATACATTAAAAGTTTCCCTTTAAAGCCATATGAATCATAGCATTGTAACTAATTAGTTCTAGCTGAGCCTTTGCCATGTGCCAGACACTATGCTAGGTGTTCCCACATACTGCTACCAACCAAGTGAGACTTAGAAATCTTGAGAAAACAGTAGTTAATTCCTGCAAAGCCCTTATCCTGCACACCACACATGCTACTAAATATACAATCTGTCGTACAGCCTTTTTTTTTCAGGATCTCCTTAAGTGGGGGAGTCAGAGGCTGATCAGTGGAGGGAAAAGGCATTAAGAGAGAGTCAGAATAACTGATATAAAACTTTTAATCATATCTCTCTGTCCTCATTTGAGGACATGCATCGCCCATAGACACGCTTAAATGCCAAGTAAAACACATCTTGTGCTTTGAGTCTGAACTCGTGAACTCCCCCCGGGAGCCCTGCAGGGGCTGGTATATGCTTTTCATGGAGTTGGGGGGAGTGCATTAAAAGCTAAACTCTGTGATTGTTTTCTAAGGAGAAAAATGAGCTGTGCTGGTGCTTTTCTTTAATGAATGAGGAACTCTTTCATCAAGTCACCCCCTTTCCTCAGTCTTCTCTGGCTCCCACTGCCTCTAGGATCAAGTCCAAACCGTTTGTCCTGAAATCCAAGGCCTTCCACAGGCTGGCTCCAGACAGTCTTATCAACAGTGTTTTTCCACCACCCTCTGCTGTGAACTATCAACTCCAGTGGGGCTGGTCTGTTCTCTCTTCCCTCTCCCCAAACGCACACATAAGGCCCCTCAAAAGGACAAAGGATGGCTCCTTTACTGTCCTGTGCCTTTGGTTTCTTTCACCTGAAATACCCTTGCTGGCTCTTACCCTTTTTTAAACTCCATATGAACTTCAAGGCCACTCACCTTGGGAGTGATTCCCTGACCATCCAACTCCACAGGGACCTCTTCCTCCCCTGCTCCTTCATGCTATTCAGTTTGGTGCTACTGTGATGGCAACTACACGTTGTCATTCCATGCTGTCATTCATCCAAGTCCCCATGAAGGGGCTATTCTCTTGGTCCTGGTATTCCTTTTCGCTCTTCCCTTCGTGTCCATCAACAATGTCCCATTGTCGGTGCCTCCTTGTAAGTTGCTCTCCCTCTGTCATCTCTCCTTCTCATTTGCTAGGACACCAGGTTACCAAGCCGCACTGTCCCCCAACCCCAGTTAGAGAGAATCACTACCTCCCATCTGTTCCCTAAGGACTGTGGTGATCAACAATTCTTTAGTACTTGTTTCATTCTGTTGTTATATTATAGTAGTTTGTGTACATTTGCTCTTCTCCATTAGATTATGAGCTCCTTGAGCACAGGGGTTTGGGTCATCTTTGTTGCTCTCTCAGTGCCTACCATGGTGGATGGTATACAGAGGATACTCAATAAATGCTTGTGAAATGCATTTTCATCATTATTGTATTTCTTGATTGTACCTTAGATAGCAGGCAAATATGCTGAAATAAGACTTAGAGAGCCTTCTTATGGGTACAACCATTTCTGCAAAAATAGCAAACATTTGAAATGTTTACGCTGGGAGTATTCTCTCCCTTGGACACAGCCTTCCTTCTCAGATGGCTTTTCTTTTGTGGTGGGGTTCCCTTAAGGAAAGTCCCAGTGTTATTTCCGTAAGAAGAAGGGTAGATATAGGACAACTGGAGCAACTTTCCCTAACTCTTAGCCATCCAAGGATTGGAAACCAAGTACATTGTGTCTCACTAGAGCTAGAATTAAGAATGACATCAAGGGGACAAAGCTTCACGTTCAACCTTGCAGGGCCACTTAGTGTCTTATCTCTGCCTCTTTTGGTGCACAAGGTCCATTCCCCTCTCTCAAAGGGTTCTCCCCACCCCACAGCTCAGCTCCACAGGGCTCCAGGTTGCTGCAATTCTAAGTGATTTTATAACCTCTTCAGTTTTCTTCCCCACTAGTTGGCAACAAGCACTCAGTTTTCTAATTCCAACATTCTGAGTGAAGAATGTGATTACCCTTGCTCACATTGCCTTGCCAAGCCAAAGTCCCTGGTGAGTTTCAGGATGGGCCATCATCATATCAGGTGCCATCTCTGGTGAAGTCAGCCACGGCTGAGAAGTGAAGGATGGAGGGAGGGGTCACTTCACTGAAACTATGGCTGCCTAAGCCAGTCCCATCAACAGAGGCTGCGGGCAGCTACAGTGCCCCTTTCATTGGACTTTCCTTTGAAGGCAGACCCTTTCATAACAGGGTAGAAAACACAAACTCCTACAAAGGGGTCAGACCAGCAATGTGAGTAAAGCAGTCTGGTGTGAAGTGATGGGAAGTGGTGGCTCCAGCAATTGTTAACATGTGGGAATATTGCCAGATCTTTCCGTTTTTAAAGAGAAGTCATAAGTATAGGTTTTAGTGTGAAGTTCCTGAGTTTTAAAACATTGTGCAAGCCAAACCAAACCTATCTGTGGGCCACATTAGGTCTGCAGGCTGTCAGTTTGTGGGTCCTACGTTAAAAATTGATGGATGGAGGCAGATCTTCTAAAAGCAACATAAATGACCAACTGGCCCATTATTGTATTTCATTTCCTTTTGCTATAGTTATTTGCATATTAATTCCTCATTAGGTATCTATTAACTGACATTAAAATAAGCTATTTGCTTTGGATTGTTTTGAGATTAGCACTTTCATTTGCATCATTTCAGAACCCCTTTCAAGTTCACATGATATTATCTGAAATCTAGGAGAAGACAAGGCTCTGGGGAGATTTTTAGCTTGAGCTTTCATAAAAGGTCAATTTTGGGAAGCGATCTTATGTTAATGATCTTCTCCTCAGGTTTCTCAAAGACCACCCGGGGCTCCAGCTGAAGATAAATCCAGAACTAAGGGACAACAGAATAATCAGAAAAAAAAAAAAACAAACACTCATACCTTGGGAGCTCTGAAAGATAAATTTTTCAAGGTTGGCTGCAGAAGCCAGAGTCATGGGCATGTCTACACCTGTGGGGAGGTAGCAGATAGATGGAGAGTGGAAACATGATAACTGAGTTGACCAAGTTGTTCACAGGATTGATCATGCTTTGCTAAGAAATCTCTGTGATGCCCAATGGTTAGGGCAAGTGTCCAGAGGCACTGAGTCTTGGCTGTTCCTCCCAATCAGGAATAAGACTGCTCCACAGGATTGAATGATACTTCAACATTTCTCCAAGAGGAAGATGGATGAGGCCTATGGGCTATTCTCTACAGAAATACCTAGTTTTGGAAGAATCAGTGTCATAGCCATTTGTCAAACATTATTGCTACTCTTATGATTGGGGAAAAGGGAATCCCTGAGTGCCACTTGAATGTCAAATCCCAGAGATGAGCCTTGAGAAACGGAGCCAATGCAAACTTGCTGTAGAGCACACTTCTGACTGCAGTCTCCCCCTTCTTCTTAAAACCCTTCTGTGTATGTGTGCATGCTTATGTGTCCTTTTTCTTGAAATTTAATATTTGTATAGAAAAGAACACACATCTGTTAAATGTACTGCTGGATAAATTATCACAAAATGAACATGTCCATATAACCACTACCCAGTTCAGAAACAGAATACTGTGAGTATTTTGGAAGCCCCCTCCCAGACGTCAGCCCCCTCCAACTCCCCAAAGACAGTCACATTTTGATTAACATCATAGATTAGTGTTGCCTGTTTTTGAACTTCATATAAAAGAGACCATATTGCACATATTCTTTTTTGTCTCTTTGTTGCAATAGTTGATTCATTTCATTGCCATATAACATTCCGTCAAATGACTATAAAGCAATGTTTCCCTTCTACTAATGATAAAATTCTGACTTATTTCCAGTTTGGGGACATTACAAATCATGTTGCCATAAAATTCTTGTTCAGACTTTAGTTGCCCTTATGCATGTATTTCTGTTTGGTCTATATGTAGAATAAAATTATCGGGTCCTAGAATAGGTGGATTTCAACATGGATATGATACCATTAGTTGTCTGAAGTGGTTGTACCAATGTGTAAAAATCCCTGCTGTTTTGCATTTTCACCAACACTTGGTAATCTCAGCCTTTTTAACTTGTGCAATTCTGACGTGTGTTTGCATCTAGCAATCGGGAGCATAGCATTTTTTTAGGTTTATCATATTGTACAAACTTCTGGTGGCATGTAGCTTTGGTGTTACTCAAGTGTAGAATCAATATTTTTTCTCTTTTATGACAATATAATAGATGACTCAACTAGAATCTGTTTATACAACACATAAAACAAAAACATCCCCATGAGGTTAAGTAACTTGCCTACAGTCAACTGAATATTAAGTGGTGGAGCCAAGATTTGCTCCATGGACTCCAGACCACATGCTCTTTTTGTGGGGAAGAAGGGGTGATTAGGAATATTATTATAGAACTATCTCAAAAAGGCATAAGATACAGTTAGTTTCACAGCAAAAAAAACTAACAAAAATTCAGAAGTCAGGTGGTTCCACATACTCTTAATGTTGGAGTGACTTAATATTCTTCAAATGACTTAAGATTCTTTAAAAGCAAGAGAACACACTATGGCTGAAATGAGTCGAGGGGTTTCACAGAGGAGACTGTGATCCACACAGAGCTGTAATCATTGGGTAGAATTAGATAGAAGAGCATTTGAAGAATGCATTCTCATAATACTGTTAGCATCTCAGATACATGACTATGTCTTAGTTCACCAAGTGTGTTCACGAACACTCATTCAGGATTACTAAGATGGAATATTAATTGTCCCTGTCTTGATGATCATGTCTATAGTTTCTAATGTAATTTTGCAAAGACCTCGTGAGGTTGGCATTGTCCCTATTTTAAAGATAAGGAAAAGAGACATTTAATGGCTTGCATAAGATAAAGGGGATGGTAGGTGGTGATGCTGGAACTTGACTCAGATTTTCAGAATCTAAATCTAAGGCACCTTTATCATTTACTCCTTTAGGAAGATATCGAAGGTAGAGTGACCAACCCATGGTTTTCTCTGAATAGAAGAATTTCTCAGGATGCAAAGAAGGTCCTCGGTGAACATGGACTTGACATTTTTCAGTAGAGAAGTCACTATGGGAGAGGGAAAGAACCTTCAAATCATATTATTGATACAAAGGCTTCCTGACAGCAAATAAATCCTGATTCCAATAATAGGGGTGCCCTAGATGGGAATGTAAACTGGTACATCCACTTTGAAAAAAGTATGGAAACTCCACAAAAAAATTGAGAATAGAACTACTACATGATTTAGCTGTTTTGCTCCTGTGTATTGAGCAGAATACAAAAACACTAGTTTGAAAAATATACCTACTCCTTATGTTGATTACAGCATTATTTACAACTGAAAAATATAGAAACAACCTAAGTGCCCATCAGTGGATGAATGGATAAAGAAGACATGATATATATATATATATATATATATATATTCATCCTTGAACAATGCAGAGGTCACAGCCATCCCCAGTGCAATTGAAAATCTGAGTATAACTTCACACCACCCCCAAATTTAACTACTAATAGCCTTACCAGAAACCAGAAGCCTTACCGATAACATAACTAGCCAATCAACACACATTTTGTGATTGATGTGTATTATATACTGTATTCTTGCAATAAAGTAAGCTAGAGAAAAGAAAATGTTAGTAAGAACATCAGAAGGAAGAGGAAATACATATACACTACAGCTGTGTGTTATGTGAACTTGCACAGTTCAATCCCATGTTGTTCAATAGTGTGATGGAATACCACTTGGCCATAAAAAAGAAGGAAATCTCGCCATTTGCAACAACATGTCTAGACCTTGGAGGTATTATGCTGAAGTGAAATAAGTCAGAGAGAGACAGATACCATACAATATAACTTATATATGGGATCTAAAAAAAAACAGAAACAAACAAAAGAAATTCACAGATACAGAGGACAGCTTGTTGGTTACCACAAGGGAAAAGGGAAAAATGGATGAAAAGAAAGAATTGTTTGGTGAGGGAGGGTGGTAACTAGATTTACAGTGGTAATCCCTATGTAGTGTATACAAATATCAAATTATAATGTTGTACACTTGAAATATATACAATGTTGATACAATTTTCCCACAATTAAAATAATCAGGGGACCCTTGCTTGAAAAGTTACCCTCAGTTGGCCTCATGGTCTGACTACTGAATGTTGCAATAGAGTAGTCATCAAGACCAACCTTCACCTTCACAATGGCTTATAATACATATGAAGTGAATGCAGCATCTTGACAATGTTGAAAAGGGGCCACTTCTAGAGAAAATGTTTCTTGGGAGCAAATTCTTTCCCAGCCCTCAATGTGCAACACATGAATATGGGCATGTCAGCCCTTGCAGGACCTGTTTCCACGTGGGAAATAACAGGCAGCACTAGCTGATGTGCTAGATGGGGCAGGGGAGCCGTAGTACAGGCAGGGGACAGTGAAGCAAACTGCTCAACAGGACGGTCAAGCTGCCTTTTTTCCTCTACCTCCCCCAGAAGTTCTGGGTCTAAAAAATATGAGTCTCACAGTGTCTTTATGGACGAGTGATCAAATTCACGCTTTACTGGGAGCGTCATCGATGAACATCCAAAGGACTCGACTCGGCAAACTGGGAGGGTTCCCTTCAAGTTCCATGACCGATTGATGCCTGGCACTTCTTGACAAATGGATTCCAGCTGATTTCAGTCCACACGAGACAATGTGTGTGCGTGCATGTGTGTGCACGTGTGTTTATGCATCTGTGTGTGTTAAAGACAACACACTTGGTCAGCAGGTGAGCCCCATTTCATATTCCTTTTGAGGAAGAGAAATCTACCAGGCAGAGACAAAGATCCATTAAATGTCAGAGAAGATTTTAACTCCAGGAGGCCCAAGGAAATGAGGGAGGTTGCTGACTTCTGCACTAGGGTATTTAGAAGATTATCAGAACATGTAGTTAGAAGAGATTTTGCCAAGCTTTTCCTGCCAACTATCCCATAGGTAATGGTCAAACCATGGGGACTGGACTCTGAACCTCAAGGGAAGCAGGAAGTCTGAGCCACCCCTCAGCCTGATACACCCTTCAAGTTAGTGGACTCCCGATTTCACTCATCTTGGAGGCCTCCCTCTTCCCTCTGGTGTTTAATAAGTACGGCTCTCTCTCAGCATTTGCCTCTCCTCTGTGGCTGCCTTATGAAATGCAGTGCTAGCTGTAGAGTGGGAAGGACAAAGGAAGTCAGTAAGTATAATTTATTATCCAGGATTGGTTTCAACCTTCTTCCAATTATCCATATTTTTATTTTGGCTTTGGCAGACCTGGGTGTATGAGGCTGTTCTTCCGGTCACTGAAGGGCTAAAAGATGAGACCCAAGTATTTCTTAAGGGATGTGTCTTTAGTAACTTGCCATGGCATTAGACCTTTTGAATTAAATGAGAAAACCAATACTGACTCCTGCTGCTTCCCCCAGCTGTCTGCCCTCCACACACAACAAGGCATAACCTGGGATCATTTGATGTAGGGACCGGAGAGCTGTCAGACGGATAGAGATGCTTTCCTTAGGATTCATCTGCTCTCATCTGCTGCAGAGAAAATAATGGGCTTAGGAAAGACAAAGGCTTGCACTTGAAAGTGGTAGGGCAAAAAGCAATGAGCAGGAGGACAGGGACCCTGGTTCATAACACAGTCTGGATGCTTATGTGACATGTAACCTGGAATGAGTCACTTATCTTTCTGTATTTCAGACCTCTGATCTGTTCTGAAGGGGGAGGGGTAATGATACCCGCCTCTTGTCTGTTGGATGGATCAGAGGCTCCTTCTGAATCCCACCCACTTAGACGTGGGCATTCTCCAGCATTCAAGGTTTGTACTGAGCCCTATGTGATCCCTCGGTGATCTCACCCCTTCTCACAGCATTGTGTCAGCCATCCACGGGGCGACCGCAAAATCTTTATCACCAGCTCTATTTCTCTCTGGAGATCCAAACTTACATAGCCAAAATGTTAATTGGACGCTTTCTAGGAGGATGTTTTGCTTTATAAAATTAATCCTTCCACTAAAAAACCCCACTTCAATCTTTATGGGGAAATGCACACATGGCATAAACAGGCTGTAGGCCTTCAGTTCCAGTCTAGTACTTCTCGCTCTGTGGCTGGGGTGAGACACTCACTCATACGACCAACCCACAATGGTGATGGTTCAACTAAAGGTTGAAAAAACCTTGGCAGACTACCTGTTATATCACAGATATTCGATAAATAATATCCCCTCTTCTTGGATCCTTTTTGGGATTTCTAGAATGCCTTTAATTCTTGGGTTATCTTTTGTGTCAATTACACAAAATTTTCAAACACAGAACCAAGAAGTAAGAGGTTGACTGTGTGGTAACGTTCCAGACGAGCCTTGTCTTCCCACTGATTCCCACTATTAATTCAGAGATAAGGTCTTTTGAAGACAAGAATAAGTCTAAGTTATCTTAAAACTATATTTAAGAATGCAGTAAAGTCTCCTTAAGCACAGAACCCTGAAAATTTTATGATAAAATGTGAATATTAGCATTCACATGAAACTCCTAAAAAGAATCACATAAAAATATATGGAAACTAAAAAAAACCATGTCCAAATTGTGGGAAATAGTACAATATAGAAGGTTTCTTTTTTGTGTCAGATTTGGTGGTTTTATAGCTAATCACAGCATGTTTATATCAGCTTTTTAAAAAAGTTTCCTTTGACCTTTTGAAGAAAAGGCCCCTTTTCAAAGATTACATTTATACTTTTGGCCACAGATGTAATAACAAAATACCTAACAAACTAAAGACTCCCAAAGAGTAAGTTTAAGAAACTCAAAATGCAGAGACCAGTGGAATTAATCTGCAAGGCCTGAGACAGTTGCTCAAGTGTCGCCTGTCCTAGAGCCCCTGCTGGGAGCAAGTGCCTGTCTAGGCATGGTTTGCCTTTGTTACTGTTGTCATCACTGTCATTTTGTGGTGGTTTCGGGGCTTTTCTCTTTTGCAGGAATTCAGTGCTTGCATTGACAGTGAAGTGAGAATGGACATATTTCTTTCAGCATCGGCTCTGCTCTCCACTGTGCATGCAGTGTTGTACCAGAGATAACTACTGAGATTAGTGAACTAAGGAGGGACGGTGGTATCATCTGAGAAATCTCTCCATGGCAGGTAGAGGAGACATACACTACTCCTTTTTATACAGCGAGGACAGCTATGAAAGACCAATTATAGTTTTTACTCACAACAAAAATGAATATTTTAAAGCCTCCTTAAGTGGTACCTGGCCACTCACTAGGTCCAGCCTGTGAGTAAGAAACACACACACATACACACACGTGCACATTTTTTTAAAAAAACGATGGCTTGAAGGAAGAATTGATGGAATAAAACAGACCCTCAGCTTGTGGTAGTTTTCTTGCTTCTTTAAGACATGAAACAACTTTTAATACTGGAAAGTTTTAACTTGAGAAAATCTTTGAAGCACCAGTGGAAATGAGAACCATTTGGCAAGCTTCAAATAGGCTAGACCCTCTGCACCAACAGAGGGACACTGGTATTTACAGAATCTTTCATAGAGATTCTCTAGTGACCAACTTAATTTCCTAATCGCCCTATCCAGATTAACAAAAAATGGACATTTGTACTAGAAATCTCTTGTTTCTTTGTCTTTTGCATGATTGGCATTGCTGGTCCTTTCCTATATTCTGGAAGATGCTCAACAAGTGCCTGGATATTATACAAGTGATTCAACCTTTAGAAAAGACTTTGAGTTTGATGAACTTGGAGGTCCTTGTCCACCTAGGACACTGTGATTCTATGAGTTCCTCTATTTTTTTATTTCACTGCAGCTGTGATGATAGCATTCATGCTTCTACATTCTAGAACATGGGAAATGTGTGCCTGCATGTGTGTGTGTAGAAATCATGCAGGAGAAAAATAACAAATTTTCACAATCATTAGAAAACAGCTAAGTAATTTCTCTTGGTCATACACCATTCAACTCCACAGGACAAGGTGTGAACCTAACCCTGTGAATGCCTTCCCAAAACCTATGTCTAATACACGATGACCAGAGTTGTGTGGCCATTAGAAAAATGAAAACTGGAGAGGTGAGACTCAAAGGTGAAGGTTACATGAGACCCTAGGTCCCTGATATTTGTGACCCACAGTTTTCTTGGTAAACTCCCATTTCTTCATGTTGTACTACACCTGATTTATTGACAAAGATCATTTAGGGCTGAAATTCCAAATGGCATTGGATGGTCATTGAAATGGCATGTGGGAACACAGGACAAGAGAGCTGTTCGTTGTGATGCAGAGGAGGGTGAGCAGACCTGAGTGTATTTCAGTGTTATTTATATTCTGTCCACAAGATGGTAGCGTACACTTTCCATTTAACATAAAGCTGGCCTGTGATCCTAATTTCCCGTAAAGGAGAGAGAATGGTTTGTGTTGAACTGAGGTCAGCCACTCTGGATATCATTCAGTATTTTTTCTATTGTGATGAATTATTGATTTGGAATATATTTAGCTCTGCTACAACAAGGTGGGGATTCATTCGAAGTAAAGAAAACCCAGAAATGCATTGCATTCCAGCTTCTTAAAGGGAATTTGAGAAGTGGGAATACTTTGGACATTTAAAAACCACACACCAAGGATCAGATACTGACATTTTTCAAAAACACTACCTTAGTACATCATGCAAAAGACATTCAGGATGTCAAGTCCAATTAATCTTGGGTGAAATTTTGCACAGTAATGAAGTTCCTTCCATGAAACTGGTTCAAGAGGGCTATAGGTGGTTTCCCTTTAAATCCAAGGGGACAGATAGACCTTAGATGCTATGAAATTTCCATGAGCTAAATAAGAGGGCAGGATCCACAAGTTGGCCTGGTCCTCTGCTATGTGCCTCTCTCTCTCATCTAGCCCCCATGCCAGAAAAGACAAGACACAGATGGGAAAAACATCTGGCCTCATCTGCCTCCATTGATCAGAGTGCCTTCTTTGAGGTTCAGGTTCTGGGCTCAAATCAACTTTTTTTTTTAATTCTTTTTAAAATGAGGAGCTCAAGTGGGATTTCCTTTCATCTTCCTGTATTAATTTCAAATTAAATTAGGTCTAATACTCTGTATCAGAACCACAAAAGCAAAGCTCCAGGGCATCTAAGTGACTTCTCATTCTGTTGCCTGGGATAGCTGAGCACCCCACCTAAGTAAGAAGGAGAGAGGGAAATGACCCAGGAGCAGAAGTTGGGACAAGATAATGGCAGAGCGGCTGGAGGGGAACTCCTGCCATCACAGTTCTATAGTTGCATTTCCTTTGGGCTCCAGGATAAAGTCAAGAATCCTGGGCCCTCCACGGTCTAGTCCTCTACCCATTGTACGCTCCCTATTCTCCAGCAGGCATCCTCTGATCTAACTTAGAAAGGTTGGCTCACTGTCTGTTTAGTTCTGTCTTTATTGTTAGACCTTCTCTTTCACATTTGTTTTGGGTCCAGTATCTCCAACCTGAATAAAAAACCCCATGGCTCCAGCTTGCCCAGAAGGAGAGTTTATGCATCAAACTTTCTTTAAGAAGCAATGTAAATGGTGGGTGATGATAATTTAGGAGAGAGAAGGGTCCTTTAATTTCAAATTAAATTGAAATAAACAACTTTACACTAAGTGACATAAGCCAGTCAGTTGAAAGACAAATACCATATGATCTCACCTGTAAGAGAAATCTAATGAACAAAATAAACTAATGAACAAAATAGAACCACAGGTATGGAATCATGGAACAGACTGAAAGTGACCAGAAGGGAGGGTGGATGGGGATAATGGTAGAGAGAAGGGGAAGGGACTAGACAAAGAACATGTATGAATAACCCACAGACATGGACAACAGTGTGGAAATTAACTGTGGGAACAGGAGCGGGGGGTAGGATGGATGGAGGAGAGCAAAAGGGGAAAATTGAGACAACTGTAATAGAATAACAATAACAATGATTTAATAAAAAAGTAACTATGGTTATATTTGAGTAACTTTTCTGTTATCAGTAAAAACTATTTTCTCTTCTAGGTTAACACCTTTCATCACTACAGGACTTAATTATATGGCAAATTCAATTTAACCTAATGGAGTTTTCTGTTTCCCTTACTCCTGATAGGGTGGTTTTTTTTTTACTATGAATAATACATTAAATTATATTTGGTGAACTGAATATTAGCAGTAGGAGTTCATGTCAGTAATGACCCACTCTGAAAGCTCTGGAAGCCCTATGCTTGCTATTATGGAAAAAATGTAAGGATCTATGAATGCCTGGGTAAAGTTGGGATGCTGCAGAAATATGTAAAGGGATGGAAAACCCATGAACCTGAAGAGGGAGCATAGAAGGAGGGAGACCAGAGGAGTAGGGCTCCCATTGACCATCCGTGACTCAGTGAGTAGACTGCAAGGAAACAAGGGTGATACTCCATTCCCTGAATTTTCTGCATTTTTGTGTTTGAGTGATATTAAGATTGTTTTTCTCTAGAAATGCACCCTGTCTAAATAGTCTTTCTAGATAATATGAGGCAAAGCATAAGGTCATAGAAACACAGCTCTTCAGGGTGAGTTAGATGTTTTTGAATAACTCTGTAGTGTTTTGAAGCACTCATCATACCTCACACTCACTCATCTGTCTCCCTTCTCTCTTTCCCATATCTATCTATCTATCTGTCTATCTATCTATCTATCTATCTATCTATCATTTATCATCTATCTATCTATCTCTGCTCTTTTTACTTTATAATATATCATAAACATTTTCCCAGGTGATTCAATATTTTTTCTAAAATATAATATCTAATAGCTACATTATACTCTAACACATGCAGGCACCATTTTTTTCCAATCACCCCTTATATTTGGGGTGATTGAAAATACCCTTCTAGGGTGTTTGGCAGCAAACTCATTTGACTGAAGCTGTCTGAAGATGCAGTGAATGGTCTCAAAGCCATTGTCATCTCCCTGCCCATGGAAAAGGTAAAATGTAGGCTGAACCACACATGTTGAGGAGGAGCTGGGATGGGTGATGAGGCCACACCTTCCAGCTCTGAAAATCTGAGATTCCAGCTGACTGAATGAGCTTCTAGTCACCCAAGCTGGACTGCTGCAGTGGAAGAAGCAGATAAGCAGTGTGACTGTGAGCTGTTGTTCAGGCCTTTTGAAACTGTGGACTCTCCCATTGGGAAAAGGAATCTTGGTTTTATGCTTAAAAGGACAACATGTGCTTGGCTTCACAGTCACCTATGAAAGCAAGTATTCGTTGACCCAAGTCCATACAAAGATTTATCTGTGAGAAAGTGGTACTACATGAGGCTGACCTTAAGATTTGCAAATGTTCTGAACTTATCATTCCTCTGTGTGGTGGGAATGAAGAAAATGTTCTATTCTTAATTGACAGTCTAGGTGGAGTCACCCAGCAGGAGATACACCCCAAAGAGAGGTCATGGGTGTGGGAGGTGGGCCAGTAGCTGGACAGGATCATTGGTGCAAGGAAGTGCAAGTACACTTAATAAGGCTCCTTGTACTACACAAGAGGTACAGCAGATTCTAAATCCTATTACTATCATTAGTAGATGCCCACATTTCCTCTTTCACCTAAAATTTTGTCTTTCTCAATTAAATATAATTTGTCTTCCATAGTTCTTGAGGTGAGGCATGCACACAGGAAATCAATAGATTTCTGCCTGCTATACTACTGTTCCCTTCATGCACATGCCGAAGAGCAAAGAGAAGCAACATAGAAAAGTTCAGATGGGTTTAAGAGGTTATTAACACTTGTGCTGGGAAGGCTGGGTTAAAGCACCAAGAGTAATAAACTGCCTCCTGCAGCCACTCCTGTCTTTTAAATATGAGCTTCAGTTCAAATCAATATTTACTAAGAGTCAATTCTATGTCAGGGATTGCTGTGGACTTTATGATTACGTCCCCCTAAAATTAATATGTTGAAAGCCTAAATCCCAATGTGATGGTATTTAGAGATAAGGTCTTTGTGAGATAACTAGGGTTAGATGAGGTCAGGAGGGTGGAGCCCCCAAGATGGAATTTGTGCCATAAGAAGTGGAAGACCTGGTGTTTTCTTTATCCCTCCATGCCATGTGAGGATACAGGAAGGAGGTGGCTGTCTACAAACCAGTCAGAAGGTCCTCACCAGACACCATGTCTGCTGGCACTTGATCTTAGATTTCCCAGCTTCCAGAATTGGGAAAGATAAATATTTGATATTTAAGGTGCCTGGCCTGTGGCATTTTTGTTATAGGAGATTGATAAGACTAAAACAGGATCTGTACTAAGAAATATCAAAAGATAAATTTTTATTTATTCATTCTACAAATATTCATTGACTGCCTACTGTATGTTAATCACATTGGGCATTGGGAAGACAAGGTTAAACTAAAAAGATATAGGATATATGCTTTTCATGAGCCTTTCAGTCTAGTAGGCAATACAGATATTATATTGGAAACAATTTTAGCATTTAAAAAACTATATTATTATATGCTCTCTTTCTCACCTAAGTTCTGAATCTCCTGGGAGACAAATGAGGAGTCAGATAGTTGGAAGTTACAGTACCAGCTTTATGGTGGATAAAACTGTTTTGGACATGTGGTTTACTTAGTCAAGTGAGCTTTCTGATATGCCCTTAGCCTGAATTTTCTCCACAAAACTGCAGACTTTCTTCACAGGGGAATAGTTTAGTCATCTGACTGAGAGGCCCTACAAGAGGACAGAGCCAAAAATCATTTAGGTTCTCTGCCAATAGCATCCACTGCAAACAATCTATGACCACCTTCACGTTCTCTTATCTGCCCAGCGCTGATCCAGATGGTCCTGCCAGTGGCCTGGTCAACTCCACTGATGGGCAAGGCCACATCCCTGGCTCAGCCCAGTTGGTTAAGAGAACAAAAATCTGGCATGGGATAAAAGACCAAAAATATTACTTGAGAGGAGATCCTCCCCTTAAAGCCAAAAAAGTGAGGGCTAACCATACTCTTTATAATTATGACAAGTTTTTCAGAGAGGGAAGCCCAGGGTGTTATGGGAGAGCATAATGTGGAAACCCAGATTCTTCCAGAAGAGGGGTATATGAGCACAGTATCGTTTCTACTCTTAAAAATTTTTTAGTTCACTCACAGGAAGAGAGAATCATCACAAAACAATGAGGATAAGTTTTGTACTAGCAACATAAGTTAGGTACACAAGGAGCAAGGAGGGGTGAACAATGATATTTGTTTACTGTTCTTTTCACCATTGTCTACTGTTCTTTTAAATACATCCCTCTTACACATGTTCTCTACAACAGTAAGAGACATATTACACAGAGACTATCTCTCTGTTATTTCACTATGAGAATAAATCGATTACAAAGAAAAGATTTTAGTCTCTTTTTTTAATTACTTTATTGTTGTTCATTTACAGTTGTCTGCACTTCCCCCCACCACTGCCCCCCCACTCCAGCCGATCTCACCCCCCTCCCCTGCTCCCACCCTCCCCCTTGGTTATTGCAGATTTTAGTCTTTTTAGAGACAAATTCCAAGTCTGGGTATTGGGGGATTTTGTTTTTTTGTGTTGTGTGATTATATCTTTTAGTCATCTAAGAAACTGCCAAATCAACTGAGTTTTATGATACTATGTGAACAAAATTCTAAATCCCCCCCAAAGTACAAATTAAAAAAAAACTTTTTAAAAGCTGTTTTTTATTTTAAAATTAGTGCATGTCGCTGGGACTAGAAAAGTCCCACCATTCAAGCTCACCCATGGTTATGCCTTTGAAATATTACTTTCTTTGCTTTGGTTTACTTTTTCCTTCTGTGTAGTGTTTATTTTGTTTTCTCAGTGGTTTTGTTTTGTATGCATAACCAACTCTCAATTATCTGCCATGGCTTAATTAATTTGTGGACTGTCATTATATCTAAGACAAATAATCTGTAAAAAATATTAAAGCTATCACTAATCAGTGAAAAACTTTATTCAACAGGTATCTATTGAATGTCTATTATGTGTCACCCATATAACTACAGAGCAAACAGCTGGCACTCATGGAGCTGACCGCCACGGGAAGAAGCCCCACCCCCCACCTTCCAGAGGAGGCCCCTCTGCCTGCCTCTGTCCTACCAGACAGTGTGTTCTTGGGTCCAACAGAGGGTCTGAATTTTGTAAATGCAAGGCTAGAAATGGAAGTATTAGGTGAAAAAGGAAGAGGAGAGATGGAGCACACCCCAATTGCACTCCAATATCTGAAGAATGGCAAAAAATAGATAAAAATCCCATTATTTAATTAGATAACCCCTTGGCCATTTCCCCCCAAGCAATTAATCTGACATGATTTTTAATTTATTTTATAATTTTTAGAATTTCAGATACTGTCTACAGAATGGTAACTGGATTCCTAAATATAGATGAAATTTTAACTAAGTAAATTTACATTCAATCTATTTCCTATATTCTGTGACTAGTGTGGTTTTAACTCTGATTGGGGATTCTAATTCCAAGGTAATACAAGCTTATTCCTGGTAATTTTGGACAATACACTGTAGTGGTATGTCTGGTAATGCGGAAGTTGATTTTATTAAATACTATTCTTTCTCAAGTGAAAATGTTGATGTTTGGAGCCTGAAGGTGAATGCAGAGGGAATGAAAAACTTGTATAAGGAGTTCAAGGGCCTTAGGGCAAAGAGAAGATCAATAACTCAACCACTTCTCCCCAAGATTATGGAAATTTATCAGGTGGTCCAATGAGGCTGGTGCTAGCACCAGAAGCAAGGAAATGGTCTAGGAAGATGGAGTTTCAGATTAAGGAGGTTGTGAGTGTTGGCATCTCGTCAACCACCAAGATTTTTTGTACTATGGATGACCATTAGGATCATATATTCTCTCTCTCCCCCAAAAAACATTATTTGGATTTTAATCTGATTTATAGTAACTCTAAACTGATTTGTACAGTTAACTGCACTTTTTAAAATTATATTTTATTGTTTATGCTATTACAGTTGCCCCACTTTTTCTCCCCTTTCCCCCAGGACCTCCTCTCAGGCAATTCCCACATTGTTGTCTGTGTCCTTGGGTCATACATATATGTTCTTTGGCTAATCCCTCCACCTTCTTTCATCCAGTTCTCCCTCCCTCCAACAGCTGTCAGTCTGTTCCATGTATCTATGCCTCTGTTTCTATTTTGTTCATTAGTTTTTTTTTGTTTATGAAATCTCACATAATAGTGCTATCATATGGTATTTGTCTTTCACGGACTGGCTTATTTCACTTAGAATAATATGCTCCAGGTCCATCCATGTTGTCCCAAAAGGTAAGAGTTCCTTCTTTTAACTGCTGCATAGTATCCCTATTGTATAAATGTACCACAGCTTTTTTTAAAAAGATTTTATTTATTTATTTTTAGAGCGAGGGGAAGGGAGGGAGAAAAAAGGAAGAGAAAAGCCAGTGTGAGAGAGAAACATCCATTGGTTGTCTCTCATATGT
Organism: Macrotus californicus; assembly: GCA_007922815.1. Taxonomy (NCBI): domain Eukaryota; kingdom Metazoa; phylum Chordata; class Mammalia; order Chiroptera; family Phyllostomidae; genus Macrotus; species Macrotus californicus. Next base: position 978 of record VMDR010014210.1, on the reverse strand, counting down.
GCCCTGACCAGGATCAGACCCCCAACCCAGGCATGTGTGCTGATGGGGAATCGAACTGAAAACCTTTCATTTTGCAGGATGGTGCCCAGGCAACTGAGCCACACTGATCAGGGCTCTACCACAGTTTTTTTTTATACACTCACCTACTGATGGGCACATAGGATGTTTCCAGATCTTGCCTATTGTAAATCAATGCTGCTATGAACATAGGGGTGCGTGTATTCTTTTGAATTGGTGTTTTGAGATTCTTAGGATATATTCCCAGAAGTGGAATTGCTGGGTCAAAAGGCAGTTCCATTTTAATTTCTTTTTAGTTTTTCAAATTATTATTAAAAAATTTTTTTATTGTTGTTCAATTACAGTTGTCCTTATTTTTTCCCCATTACTCTCCCCTGCCCTGCCACCCCTGCCTCACACATTCAATCCTCACCAATGTTGTCCTTGTCCATGGGTCCTTTATACATGTTCCTTGACTTGACCATTCCCCTTCTTTCCCCCATTATCCCCCTCACTTCTCCCTTCTACTCACTGTCAGTTTGTTCTTTATTTCCAAGTCTCTGGTTCTATTTTGCTTCCTTGTTTGTTTTGTTGATTAGATTCCACTTATAGGTGAGATCATATGATATTTGTCTTTAAATGTATTTAAAAATAGAATTAAAAAAAGAATGGTGAAAGCAGACATGCCTGTCTTGTTCCCAATCTTAAGGGAAATGTTTTTAGTTTTTGCCCATTGAGTATGATGCTGGCAGTGGGTTTGTCATATATGGCCTTTATCATATTTGGGTATGCTCCCTCTATTCCCACTGTGCTGTGAGATTTTATCATGAATGGGTGCTGGATTTTACCAAATGCTTGTTCTGCATCTGTTGATATGATCATATGATTTTTATCCTTCATTTTGCTTATATGGTGTGTCATATTTATTAATTTGCAGATATTGTGCCAACCTTGCATCCCTGGAATAAGTCCCACTTGGTT
>VMDR010014209.1:0-23858 GCA_007922815.1 Macrotus californicus | reverse complement strand
TTTTTTTCTCCAGGAGTATACAATCTAGTAGGATGGAGAAGACAGGCTTACTAATAATATCAGGTATGAAGAAATATCTAAGTACCCTGAGATACAAAGACCCCAAAGAAGGAGAAGTAACTTCAGGCTGGAAAGGATTCATGAAGGAGGTGGCTTTTGAGCGGACAATGAAGCGTGAGTAAGGTTTCAATAGGCAGAGGTTTTAAGTGAGGGCATTTCAAGTGTCCGGGGTAACAAGAGCAAAGAAATGCAGATGAGCTCTGGCTGGGTGGCTCAATTGATTGGAGCATCACCCTGTACACCAGAAGGTTGTGGGTTTGATCCCAGACTGATTGATGTTTCTCTCTGATGTTGACGTTGTCTCTCTTTCTTTCTCTCTCCCCCTACTTTCTCTTGAAAAATCAATAAAAACATATCCTCAGCTGAAAATTTAAAGAAGAAAGGGAGATGAGAAGTGGAACAATGTTTTGGAAGAAAGCAGTACACATTTGTTTGGCTGAGCAGAAGGAATACAGTTTGCTTTTTGTGGTTCTTGATTCTACAAGTCAAACTATCCATAATTCTCAGAAAAGCCCAATTACATTCATTGCCAAATTATGACAAACACTTGACAGTGGCTGAGATTATTATTCTTTGTGACTGTGATAAATCCAGTGTTTTTATTTTTGGCTCATTTTACTGGTGTCCTGGGATTAGACAAGCTCAGCTTAGATTTGTTACCTAAGTGATTATCATTCCCTAAGACTACATGTCCTGGACCTTTGGGGCTTAATTTGTTTCAGTACTTGAGTTTATAGACATTCTAAGATTATTAACACAGGGACATCCTTTCCCCTTCTCCATAACATCCCAGACCCACAGAAATGGACATTTCTTCCAACAAGTTAAAGGAAAGTATTTTGGCTCTGGCTGGTGTGGCTGAGTGGGTTGGGCATCGTCCTGCACAATGAAAGGTTGTGGGTTTGATTCCCAGTCAGGGCACATGCCTGGGTTGTGGGCCAGGTTCCCAGTTGGGAGTGTGCGAGAGGCGGGTCCAATCCATGTTTCTCTTGCACATTGATGTTTCTATCCCTCTCATTCCCCCTCCCCTCTCCTCTCTCTGAAAATAAGTAAATAAAATCTTGACAAAAACAGAAAGCATTTTATCTTAACTTCTGTGAAAATTCTACTGGAGAAAATCAACAGAATATGAAAGCAGGTCTCCCGTCCGATCTTTCTTTCTGCCATCTGCACCAAATGAGCAGTTGTTCCTTTGAGCTTTTTGATGGTTCCAGCATTTAGTAAATGATGCCAAAAGTCCCAATTCAAGCAGGCGAGTTGAGGCCAGAGGGGTAGCTCATTCCTCTGCAGGGTGATGTTACAGCATACTTTTACTTCTGGCTAGAGAACCCCAGTTCCTACCCCAGACCTCTGAACACCAATGGCATTTCCCTGGAAAACTTGAAGTTAGGCTTAAAGTCTTGTTGGTTTCTTTCCAACTTCATGCTCTGGACTGAGTAGTGAAATCTGCTCAAAGTCCGTACTGCTGGGATTCCAGCTTTTGTTTTATGAACTTGGACAGTCTGTGTTCCTGGAAACGATTCCACCCAAACCAAAATGAACAGCCCACTCTGGAATACATGCTTTGCTTTCAAAAGCCTCAGTATTTTTAAGCATTTCCCCAAGAGCCTCTGATGTAGCTCTTTTCTGAAATCCTTTGGTTGCACAGAAATGCGAGCCTCAGTAAATAAAATTGAAACATTTTCAAGTTGCTAAATTTGAGATGTAATTTTTCATTGGTTCCAATATGGTTCCTTCTCTGTTACTACAATAAGGTTAATCATGTCATTCTTATTTTGGCAAGTATGGGCTCTATATTTTGGATTTCCAAATGTTTTCTGCATCCCCTCTACACCCAGGGCATCTTTTCTGAAAGACACTAGTTTGACTACATGCTTGCCGATGACAAGATTTTCTTGTATGAATAAAGGAATCAGCCATCATTTTAAACATTTCAGTTCAATTAATTTCAAATCACTCCAATTCAGTTTTAAGTTTCAGAAACCAGTAGAAGAATAAGAAGCTGGATAAAGGCACCAACTTTTCTTTTACTCAACAAGGTGTCAGGATCTTTTGGAGATATCGTGCCAAAGGAGCAGCACTGGGTCACTATTACTAGCCGAGCATGTACACTTTGGGCTACAAGAAAGATAGGACAGACTTCAGCTGCAAATGCTTAATCCTCTGACCTCGATCCCGAAGGCCCTGAGCTGCAAGGGCCTCAGCACTGCAGGGTGCAGACACAGGCATCTGCCCTTTGTTCCCATGCACGTGTACCCTGGGTCTCCGTGCAAACAGAGCCCTTGAGGCCACAAATGCCAAGTCAGGATATGTCTTATTAAGGGGAGAAGGCAAGAGACCCCACCCAGCAATCACAGACAAAACATGGTGAGGTCTCTCTCATTCCCGGCAGTGGTTGCCTCCAGGGGTGGCTGTAGACTCCCCAGTAGCTCCGTGACTCAAGCGGCAGGGCGCTCACCACTTCCCTTGGGAAGCTGGCCCAGGGCTCCTCATTCAAATGTTTTCCCAGCTGCTCAGCCACAGGCTTCTTTCCGGGGGGCACTGTACTTTCCCTTCCTGGGCCACAGGTTTCGACTCATCTTGGATGGAGATGGTGGGAGATGCAAGGCTACATGTATGACATTCAGCTGGGCTTTCTGTCTCCTGTCACCTGTTCACCTCCTAGATTGTCAGCTGGAAATCAAGCAAAGTCTTGTGCTCATTCTAAGCCCCACATGAGAAATTTGTACCCCCTCCCAATATGACAGTGGAAAATTGTAACGATGACTTGTCACCCACCCCATCAGTGTCTGACGTTGCTTCCCTAAGTGACTCTGATTAACACGCAGCTTGTGGATGAACAGCGTGTTTGTAGAAGAATCCTAGGAACTGATTTCAAAAGATACAGACCCCGACCTTCAGGCATCCCAGCTCCAGGAGATTTGCTGACCTTTAACCAGGCACCCAGGATGACAGGAAGTCAGGATGAGGTGAAGCCAGATGACTAATCCAGGCTGACGCACACCGGACGGTCACCTGCCTTATCAGTGTGCACTGTGCAGGTCCACACGTAGAGAGCTCTACAGCCCCCACCCTTGATCTCTCTGTTCTGTTCCCTTCTCCCTCCTTATGAAAACGTCTGCCACCACCGAGAGGTGGAGATGGGCTTTGAGACATGAGTCCCCCATCTTCCAGATGGCCGACATCTGCAAATCAACCACTGTACTTTATTTACATCAGGAAAAAAAAAATCAAGGAATTGTTCTTTCTTATTAATTTTCAACTTAAAGAATTTCTAACTCCTCATGATAAGGTGAAAGAGGAGACTGATCTTTTAGAAAAAAGAGTTAAATACTAACATAAAAAAGCCATCAAGGAATCCAGTCTTCTCAGTGATATAGGAACTTGTGGTCATAGAGAGCAGTTTCTCCAGGCATGTCCTTCCTCCCCAGTGACATCATTGCCCCCTAAAAGTTCAAGACCAGGCCATTTCACTTCACTAACGTGAGGTTAGCATAAACTCAACCGAGTATAATTAAAATTCCACAGGAAAGCTAGGCCTCATTAACAGAAAACCACTAGAAGGGGCAGGTTTGGGAGAGAGCTGTATTCTGTGGTGTCTTGTGACAGGACAAAAGTCAGATGGTGGACCCAGTCAAATGAAGCTCTGGATGGCCAAGGATCTCTCACTTAACGAAGTATGTCTTTGTTTCTGCACATATAACAGTATTTCTGACTGCACTTTATAAAGAGGTGTCTGGGGACTGGTGCAGTTTAAAGGACTATGACAGTCGGAGGTGAAAAAACAAAATTCCTTAGAACCAGCTATATCACAGAGCCCACAAACCTGATGCTTTATGTTGTGCCTAACCATTTCAACAAATAGTTATAATTAGTTATAATTCTGACCACCAGTCACCATCACCACAGAGGGTAAACACTCCATTTGAAAGCCTGGAGAAATACGAGGTCTTCCTATAATAAAATCCAAGGTACTTTTAATGAGTATTTATTTCTACTTTTACCTACCCTCAAATCTACAAGAAAAAAAAATTGAATTTCTCAGGCATTTCTGTTCGGAATTACTTTACTAGACCTAAGCCTCTGTAAGTTTTAGTTCAGGGGCCTCAGTTTTCATAGTGTAATTTCAACAGAGTCTAGCTGCAGTCATCTTAATGAAAAACACAGTCTGGATTTCCCTTTAAGGAAGAAAAGGGTTATGCTAGTTAAGGTGTGCATCCTGAAACTGGCATCAGAACAGTGGATTCTTTGGGGTCTAATGCTCTGCTAACTTCTCTCTTCTTGTTTCTCTTATGGGTTGCAAAATTCCCTTTACTTCAAACAACCTGCCCTCAGGGCAACTCATGACTTTCGGGAGTTGTCTTGGATTATCGGCTGTTGAGGAGACATCTCTGAGAAGCTCTCTTTACGTGGCAGTGGTATGTCTGTTAATGCTCTAGTCTAGGCTTAGGACCCACCAAGTGTGTCTCAGGGCACCCTCATCTCTGCATGCTCCCAACTCAGTCAATGTAATCCTCACCCAGCTGGATTCATTTGACACCATCTGACACCCACATGACACTGTCTTTCCCCCGTTATCTTGAAAATTACTGAAAAAGGGTTTGTTGCAAACATATAACATGTTCAAACTTCTACTATGGCATTTTCCTTGTGATTCTCATGTGGATTAATTTGAAAGAGATGCCTCAAACTTACTATATGTTACTTTTGGCTCTTATTTCTAAAGATACTATTTTTTTTTCCCCATGGGCAACCCTGATTGCCTTCATCAAAAGAAGTCTGAATGGTTTCCTTGTGGATGAAAGAAGGTTGCTGAGCTTAAATCTGAGTACTCTGGGTCCCCAGGCAGTTGATTGCTAGCAGAGTGTCTCAGTGGACTGTATTGTCCTCATGTTTCAAAGAAGCACATTGGGTGGAAGACACTTTTCTTGAGTGGAAAGATAAAATGCTCTGAGATCCCTGAGGCCAGCTCTGCCTCTGGCATCACCATAGAGTTTCTAACCACAGAAGACCATCTGATACCCCACCACATTCCAGACACAAAAGTGGGCAAATCTGGCAAAAGCACACACTTTCCAGTTAAATGTAGTGAAAGCCATCTACAGGCAGTTCATTTTGAAATCATCCAATTGGGAAGAAATATGGTTCTTGAAGTCTACCTGTTAATTTTTCTCACTTTAGTGAGAAATCACACTTCTGTCAAATCACGCTTTCTGTCAAGCAATCGTCATTATACCAGAAGATACATAGCACACGGAAGACACAGGGTCTTCTCGCCCTCCCCGTTCCTCACTCTCTATGCAGTCTATGGGGCTAGCTCCACTCAGCTGCACTCACAGTGGGCTGCTCTGGGCAAGAGGCTGGACCACTGGGTGGCACTGTAATGATTTGACCCTCCGGTAGTCACTTATTTCATCTTTTTATAAAACATATTAGTAACAGTTTGTTTTATGCTTATAACAGCTTAACTTAACATACACACAAAGCTCTAGATTTGTACATTCTCCCCTTCCATTTTATGGTTTTGATGTCACAACTTACATCTTTTTACATTGTGTAACAAGTCATTGTATTCTCAGTTATTTTTAACACCTTTTTCTCTGAACCTCCGTACTAGAGTTGTAGGTGATTTACCCCCACCATTACATTAGAGTATTCTGAATTTAACTATATATTTACCTTTACCTGTGATTTTTATACATTGATATGTTTTCCTGTTACTAATTAGTATCTTTTTTATTCTGCTTGAAGGGCTCCTTTGAATATTTCTTTTAAGCCTGGTCAGCCTTTGCTTGCCTGGAAAGTTATCTCCTAAAATTCTGCGGGGCAACTTGTCTAGTAGAGTATTCTAGGCTGGCAGTTCTTTCCTTCCAGGACTTTGAACACGTCATGCCACTCCCTTTGGCCTACAATGTATCTCTTGAAAAAAAAAGTCTTATCGGGGTTCCCTTGTATGTAAAAAACTCTTTTCTCCTTGCTGCTTTTAAAATTTTTTGCTTGACTTTAATGTTTGACAAATTTAATAATAATCTGTCTTAGTGCAGTGGGCCTTCTAGGATTCACCTTGTTTGGAATTCCCTAGATTTCTAAATCTGGATGTCTATTCTATACCCAGGTTTACAAAAAAAAAACAAGATTTTAGCTGTTATTTCTTTCAATAAGACTTCTGTCCCTTTCTCTCTCTTTTCTCCTTCTTCTCGGACCCCTATAATGCCTTAACTTATCTGTGTTTTCGCTTTCCATGGTTTCAGTCACCACAGTTAACGACGGTTTGAAAGTATCAAATGGCACATTCTGGGAAAAAACAATTCAAAAACCATTCATAAGTTTTAAGTTGTGTGCCATTCTGAATGGTATGATGAAATATGTGTCATCCCTCTCCATCCGACCTGGACATGAATTGTCCCTCTGTCCACCACTCTGTCACGGAGCAGCCATTTGGCTTTCAGAGAGACCGTCATGATGTCACAGAGCTTGTGTTCAAGGGACTCTCACCTGAGAACGGCTTGGAAGTGCGAGAAGAGTGATACCGGCGGTTTGGACATGCTAAAGAGAAGCTGTAAAGTGTTTCTTCTAAGTGAAAAGGTGACAATTCTCAATTTAATAAGGAAAGAAAAAGAAATCATGTGCTGAGTTTGGTAAAATCTAGGATAAAAACAATTTCCTTGAAATTGTAAATGTGGAAAAAGAAATTTGTGGTAGTTTTGCTGTTGCACCTCAGACTGCACAAGTTATGGCCACAGTGTGTAATAAGTGTTTAGTTAATGTGGAAAAAGCATTACATTTATGGGTGGAAGACGTGAACAGAAAACATTTTCCAATTGATGGCAATGTGTTACACCAGAAAGCATTGAGCCTATATGAAGATGTCAGCAAGGGGTCCCCTGAAATGAGTGGCCACATTCACATAACTTTTATTACAGTATATTGTTATGTGTTCTATTCTATTTTTAGTTATTATTCTTAATCTCTTATTGTACCTAATGTAGAAATTAAACTTTATTATAAGTATGTTTGTCTAAGAAAAAAAACATAGTATTTATAGTGCTTGATATTATCTGCAGTGTTAGTCATCCACTGATGGTCTTGAAATGCATCCTCTGTGGTTAAGGGGGGACTACATATATTGGTCTGCTTGACAGTGCCCCTTAAGTTTCTTAAACTCTCTTCACTCTTTTTAAAAAGATTTTACTTATTTATTTTTAGAGAGAGGGAAAGGGAGGTAGAAAGAGAGGGAGAGAAAATCAATGAGTGGTTGACTCTCACACATCCCCTACTGGCATGCAACCCAGGCCTGTGTCCTGACTGGGAATCGAACCAGAGACTCTTTGGTTCACAGGCCAGCACTCAATCCACTGAGTCACACCAACTAGGCCTCTCTTCACTCTTTTTTATTCTTTTTCCTGTTTGTCCCTCTGATTGGATGAATTCCACTGCCCTCTCTTTAAGTGTACTGATCCTTTCTTCTATGTGATCTAGCCTGTGGTTCAACCCCTCTATTGAATTTTCTAGTTCTGTTATTATATTCTTCAGTACATGATTTCTGTTTGGTATTTTACAATACTTTCTACCTTTTTGTTTAAATTCTCAATTTGTTCATGCATTGTTCTTCTGACCTCAGTGAGCATCTTTATGGCCATTATTTTGAATTCTCTATGAGGCAAATCATTTATCTCTGTTTCATGTAGGTTTATTTCTGGAGTTTTATTTTTTATTTGTTTATTTTGAAACATATTCCTTTATTTCTTCATTTTTCTAACTCTCTGTATTGATATCTGAGCATTAGATAAAACAGCCACTTCTCCTAATCTTGACAGGGTGGTTTTCATGCAAGAGATGAACCTCGTCAATCAATCTGACACTTAGATGTCTCTCAAACCTTTGTGATTGTCCAAGTTACCTTCTTTGTTCTTGGTGCTTCCCAGTAGCTGAGGGTGTGTGAAGACTTGTTGGTGTCCCAAAGGAGAGGATTTCAGTCAGCACCTAGATGCAGGTTAATTGGAACCCAGACCTTTAGACAGCAGCTTGGAAAGTATGTAGTTAGGCCCCTTTCAGGGAGAAACTGAAGATGAGAATTTTGCTTGCTTTCTCTGGGCTTGACCCAAGTGTTTAGCCATGGGGGAGGGATGCTCCTGAATTCATTAAGAACTGCTGCTTTGTTGACTACAGTCCTGTAGGACCCATGAATGCAAGCCCCTTTGACTATCAGAACCAAGCAATATAGGGCCCATCCCTTGGGCAGCAACCACTAAAGCAGTGGCTTGAGACATGTGTTCAAGCTCTTTCTAGGGAGATAGTAGTGACTTGGAAAGTACTAGAGGAAGAGGGCAGGGGAGGCTTCCTTGGTCTCCAGGGAGGATCTTGATTAAGTAGTTATAGATTAGTGAGATTCCTTACAGACTACGTAACAGCCTGCTCCATTGACCATAGGTTCTAAAACTTAATACAGAATCAATTCTAGGACCTCTACTAGAATGTCTAATTGCTTGTGGGAAGGGCCTTGGTATCCAGAGGCTCAGAATTAACCTTTTTCCTGTGTTCCACAGAGAAGAAGTTCATTCCACATCTAAGTAAAATCATATGGAATTTGTCTTTCACAGTCTGACTTCTTTCACTGAGCACAACTACCCTCCGGGTACATCCATGTTGTTGCAGATGGCAAGATTTTATTTTATTTTTTTATGCCTGGGTCATATTCTCAGATGGGAAGCTTTTGATCTGTTCCTTAAATATTAAAAGAAAGTCTTCCTTTTTTTCATGGAAATAAAATCCTGGGACACATATCAAATTTGCATCTTTTGATTCACTTCTGATCTTGCCTAATTGTATCAATATTGGACCATAAGTAGCTTATAAAGTATTATTCAGCAGGATTCTACAACCATAAAAAAGTTGGATCCCAACATACTCATTTCTTTTTGCCTCGAATGCCATTCTCCGTCAGGAAGCACAATGATGATATTGATGGCTGCTTCTCCGGAGCAGGTATTCATCATGCATCTTCAAACTGTAGTTGCTGCTACAAGAAGTGGTAACTTTAAGTCAGGAATATTCTTGGAACAACCTCTTTTCCAGTTGGTCTTCTTCATTCCTCGACCTGCTTTTTGTGGGGGAGGTTGGAAGTAACCACTTTTCTGAAAATCATTTATTTCTCCAAGCGATTGAATACATGTCAGTTTAGTATGGTATGAGAAAAAACATAATGTGGCTGGGACTTGACAGTCACTTTAATAACATTTTTTCTTTCCTTTTTTTTCAGTTTAATTCAATGACCTCTAGGTGGTGGTAAAGATTCCAACCAGTTTTTATGACCAGAATGAATGGCTAGTCCTCAAATTGCTTTACAGACTCTTAAAGAGTTAATCGACCAGACTCAGGTGAAGTTGATATTTCTGTGTGTGCTTTCAGTATCACCATTTTTGCCTGGATACTCACTAAAAAATGTACTACACATGTCAAGGAGTTCTGAAAGCCAAGCATGGAATTGAGAGCAAGGCTTAGAAAATGCTTATTTTTCCTTAGATCTCACTTGAAGAGTTAGGACATTTCAAATTCAGATTTTAGTCTGTTTCCTGTTTGTAATGGAAAAATATTAGGTCATCCACTCCAATTAACTGGGCATCGTTTTTTATGAGTAAAGGAAACAAGCATATAAGTTATATTTCTTTCAGAATATGCTTTTCCAAAAAAAATTAAGAGAAGAAAAAACATGCTTCTGAAGCAACTCTTAAGCTCAAAAATGTTTCGCAAAGAACAGGTGACGTTAGTAAACCGCCCATACAAACTTGTGTCCCAATTTGTTCTTCAACTTTAATTTCGGAAAGGGGCACACATAATAAACCTTGTGTTTCTGGAGTTCAGGTGGTCCCAAGACACCAATTTCCAGGCACAAGCCCTAGATATGTTGCGAATTTCTACGCATTATTTTTCACATTCATCTTTTACTTTGGTGACATGCGTAACCAGACTCTGAATAACATTTCTCGATGAGTCTTAAGCTGTCTGCTGGGGAGGGCCTTTGGTAAAGATTCCAGTTCACCTCAGGAATTCGGACAAGGAAGACCCTCCACGGACAATCAAGCTTCACCTGCTATTCTTATGTGTTAACCATTACCACAGCAATATATATTCCTTTCTGCCAATTTTATTATTAGAAACAAATGCTATAGTCAAACATACACATGGCAAGCTGTAACTGTTAATGAAATGGCCACACTGAGTAAGTCATTCCACAGATACTTTCTGAGCACCCACCACGTACAAAGCGCTCTGCTGGGATTTGCCGGCCAGGCTGCTGTTTTCTGCCTGTTGATGTAACAACCTGCTCCCCACCCCCCACCCCCCATTTTATCTCTTCCTTCCAGACAATCTTCTGCCTCTATAATTTCAATTCTCTAACTGTGTATCTACTTGCTGTTTAGCGGACCTATAATACTTGTTTCCCACTTAATGTAGACCTGTTAGATGCAGTTTACTTTTCCATTTGGCCTTTAGTCCTGAATCCTGTGTGTTCAATTTATTGTTTGTGCATGTGTGTGTGAGCGTGTGTGTGTCAGAAAAATGCCTTGCTCCTCTCTAACTCTGTACCCTTGCAGGGAGATGCTTAGGATCTCTGAACCTTAAACTTTGGCAGGGACCAGGCACTAATCTAATGAGCTGCACTACAAGTTTTGAAGAAAAAAAAAGGGATAATTTTGGGAAACTAACATTTATTGAATGCCTGTTAAGCACTCTCTCACATGTTGTTCCTTTGTTGTCAAAGCAAAGCAGGGCATTGCGGTAAAAAGGGCATGGACTTTGGAACTGGCAGACTATCGTCGGACTCCTGATTAAGCTGCCTACGTACCTATTGACCTTGGACAAGTTACGCATTATGGACAAAGATTCCTCAGCTAAAAAATGGAATCCTTACAAAAATCCAATTTTATATTGTTGTATGAAGAATCAAGTACTTAAGTGGCACTCAATTTTGTTATTTCCTTTTTCTGATGCAGAAAACTAGACAATATGTTATAAACTAATATGTATTTTTTAAAAGATTTTATTTATTCATTTTTATTCAGAGGGGAAGGGAGAGAGAAAGAGGGAGGGAAGCATCCCCTCACCGGGGACCCAGCCCGCAAGTTAGGCATGTACCTTGACTAGGAATCGAACCGGCGACCCCCTACTTTGCAGGCCAGCACTCAGTCTAGTCTGCTGAGCCACGCTAACCAGGGCTCAATACGTATTTTTTTATAAAACCTATCCATAGCGCTAATGAGATGACAAAAACCAAATTGTACATTTCAAGCATTTCAGTAACTGGACTCCAACATATTTCTACTTTCATGGAAATAAATTTAGGTTAATTCCCTTCTCTTGTGTTTGCCTGAGGGGTGCAACTTTGTACATCCTTGAGATGAAATGACATTTTCAAAGATGTTTATCTGGGTCCCTTGGAAGAGATAACTCATTTTTCTTAGAGAAAACCAGGCATAGATATTCCAGTATAACCTATAAGATTTTGATATTGCCATTTGTTTTATAAAAGATTCATTTGCCTAGAAAAAAATTGTTGAAGCTTTTCAAATTTCTATCTTAAATTGTCTTGAAAATGGCAATGATATATCAACCAGAGTTATTTTTTATGTCTCACTCATGTGTAATTTTGAGTATCTCCAAACAGGCAGGCATGAGATATGAAATCAGAACTGGCATGGAGCAAAATGGCCAGCACCGAAGCCTTTTACCTTTGGGGGTTCATCTGTCTTACCTTCTATTCCTTTCCCTCTGCTCTTACACAGCCTAGTCCTTTCTTGTCATCCTCTCTTTTTAAAATGCATGTCAACCTAGGGAATGCCTATCCTGTAGTTGTGTCTTTCCAACATTATCCCGTGACAAAAGCTATTAATTACTTTATTTCAGCTCTGCTTTACTTGAAAAAGCTAAGACAGGCTAATTCATCTATTCATTCAGGAAACAGTTTACTCTATTACCCCTTAGGGAGAGGAAAAGGAAGGAAAGTTTGAGATCTAATATAATTGATGTGCCTAAAAATGGACATGCTATCTCATTTTTATCTGATGGCAATCATATGATGTATATATTTTAATTTCCTTATTTACAGATGAGAAACTTGATACCTTGAGAAGTAAAACTGCCCAAAGTAGGAAAGGCCATCAATGGCAAAGGTAGAATTTGATTCTAGGCGTTTAAGATTCCAGAGCATGGACTGTTCACCTCTGCACTGAGGGGTTTGCATTTCGCCTGCAGTCAGTTTCTTCTTCACAAAGGTCATGGGACCCTCAGCAGAATAGGGATCACCCTCTTCCCGAGCCCGCTCCCCTGAGCCAGCCAGATCCTAGTAGAAACGTTTGCCTTTCTTTCCGTTTATCTCCCATTCTAGTTCAAAAGATGCCCCTCCCCCCCCCATTTTTTAAGAAGTAACACAATGAGGAAAGTATCCTTGGCCTGCTATTGTTTTCCTTCCACCAAAAATTTTTAGCCCCGTGCAACTTACTGCGGAGAGAGAGTGGAAACCCTGGGTGTTGAGGAAGATGATGAAGAAGAGCAAAGTCTCCTGTGGGGCAGCATGGAAGCCCCCAGACCAGGCCCCTTGGAGAGAACTTAGTTAAGCCTGCTTCGAAGTGGGCAAAGCAGAAGACTCTGTGAAGTACTCTGGAAAAATCTCCTTTTCAGCTGCTTCTTTAGGCTTTCATTGCTCTGACTCTGCCAGATTAGGGGGGACTCATCAGATACTTTCATCTCAGTTGGCTTTGTTCTGTCTCTGGAGAGCGGTATATCATGAACTTATTTGGAAAAGAGGGGCAGGGTTAAAAAAGACATATTGTTGACTACCTTCTGTTGTAAACACTCTTCAATACTGATATATTTTTGAATAAGTATTTCCCACAAAGGCTGATTAAAAGACTGAATTTCTAAGTGTAAAAAAGTCTTTGGCTAAATAGGAGTCCTTCCATGCAGTATTTTGCTTCCACAGAGAGTCAGTCGGAATCCACAGGTTCAAGGTCAACTACCGCCATTATTGATTCCCGTATTCCCTCCTGACCAACAGACACTGGCTGCCGCCGCCCAGCAAGGGTTCCTCCTTCCTCCAGGCTTCAGCTACAAGGCTGGGTGTAGCAACTACAAATAAAGAAATACTTGGATGAGAGAGCGTGGACTTGGAGTCAGTCTTGGCCTCCTGCTGCTGCTTTGATGGTCCTTGCACAAGTTACTGAGCTTCAGCTCCCTCGTCTACAGAGTGGACCAACAAAACCTGTTCTACTAAATTGTCGGAGATTAAATAGGGTGACCTATGGAAAAAAAAAGTCTTAGAATCAGACCAAGACTTCTGGCCAAGATGGAGGCATAGGTAGACACACTGTGCCTCCTTGCACAACCAAAAGAAGGACAACAACAAATTTTAAAACAAAAAGCAACCAGAACTGACAGAATATCAAACGATATGGAAGTCCAACAACCAAGGAGTTGAAGAAGAAACATTCATTCAGACCGGCAGAAGGGGTGGAGACAGGAAGCTGGGCGGAGAGGACTCTTGGCAAGGCAGTGACTGGCAGACCGGGGCAGGCAAAGTGCGGTTGGTGGGCCAGGCGAGGTGGCTGCCAGCAGACTGGTGATCCCACTCCCTCATGAGGATGAACTGGGAGGAACAACTGGGGAGTGAGACAAACCACGCAACCCAGAGTTCCAGCTCGGGGAAATAAAGTCTCAAATCTCTGACTGAAAACACCTGTGGGGGTTGAGGCGGCGGCAGACGGAGAAACTCTGAGCCTCACGGGAGAGCTCGTTGGAGAGACCCACAGGGTCCTAGAGCGTACACAAGCCACCCACCCGGGAATCAGCACCAGAAGGGCCCGATTTGACTGTGGGTAGCAGGGAAAGTCACTGAAAACTGGCAGATAGTGGAGGAGGTGCCATTGCTCCCTCTCAGACCCCTCCCCCACAAACAGCATCACAACACAGCGACGTGGCTGCCCCGCCTTGGTGAACACCTAAGGCTCCGCCCCTTACTACATAACAGGCGTGCCAAGACGACAAAAATGGCCACAATGAAAGAACAGATCAAAGGTCCAGAAAAAATACAACTAAGCGACGAAGAGATAGCCAACCTATCAGATACACAGTTCAAAACACTGGTAATCAGGATGCTCACAGACTTGGTTGAATTTGGTCACAAATTAGATGAACAAATGAAGGCTATGCTAAGTGAAATAAAGGAAAATGTACAGGGAACCAACAGTGATGGGAAGAAAACCGGGACTCAAATCAATGGTGTGGACTAGAAGAAAGAAAGAAACATTCAACCAGAACACAGTGAAGAAACAAGAATTCAAAAAAACGAGGAGAGACTTAGGAACCTCCAGGACATCTTTAAATGTTCCAACATCCGAATCATAGAAGGAGAAGAAGAACAGAAAGAAATTGAAAACTTATTTGAACAAATAATGAAGGAGAACTTCCCTAATTTGGCCAAGGAAATAGACTTCCAGGGGGTCCAGGAAGCTCAGAGAGTCCCAAAGAAGTTGGACCCAAGGAGGAACACACCAAGGCACATCATAATTACAATACCCAAGATGAAAGATAAAGAGAGAATCTGAAAAGCAGCAAGAGAAAAGGAGACAGTAACCTACAAAGGAGTGTCCATCAGACTGTCAGCTGATTTCTCAAAAGAAACCTTACAGGTAAGAAGTGGCTGGAAAGAAGTATTCCAAGTCATGAAAGGCAAGGACCTACATCCAAGATTACTCTATCCAGCCAAGCTATCATTTAGAATGGAAGGGCAGATAAAGTGCTTCCCAGACAAGGTCAAGTTAAAGGAGTTCATCATCACCAAGCCCTTATTATATGAAATGTTAAAGGGACTTATCTAAGAAAAAGAAGATAAAAAATATGAACAGTAAAATGACAACAAACTCACAGTTATTAACAACTGAACCTAAAACAGAAACAAAAACAAAAACAAACTAAGCAAACAACTAGAACAGGAAGAGAATCACAGAAATGGAGATCACATGGAAGGTTATCATCAGGGGAGCGGGTGGGGAGAGAGGGGAAAAGGTACAGGGAATAAGAATAAATGGTAGGTAGAAGCTAGACAGGGGGAGGTTAAGAATAGTATAGGAAATGTAGAAGCCAAAGAGCTTATATGTATGACCTATGGACATGAACTAAAGAGGGGGAATGAGGGTGGGAGGGGGTGTGCAGGGCGGAGGGAAATAAAGGGGAGAAAATGGGGCCACTGTAATAGCATAATCAATAAAATATATTTTTAAAAATCTTAAAAAAATACAAAAGAAAGAATCTACACAAAATAAAATAAAATAAAATTTATTTTCTACGCCCCACCCCACCCAAAAAAAAGAATCAGACCAAGTATATTTATTAAACATCCACTCATTCATTCATTCATTCCTCTATGGGGTTGGCCAAAAAATCTGTTTAGTTTTTTCTGTAAAATGAAAGACATATTTTTCATTTTCACCAATAACTTTATTGACTTGGAAATTTTGAGTATGTCAGACTATCTCCTGCTATTGGCTTCTAGTGGGCAGAGGTCGGGGTGCTGCTAAACATCTTCCAGGGCACAAGACAGACCCAGAGCAAATAATTATTTGCCCAAAATGTCAATGATATCAAGAAACTTCGCAAATCGCTTTTGACACGTTCGATCAGTCACAGCACTTTCTCCACACGCTGGACACACCTTCTTTTGTGTTTCATTTGCGTTTTTACCTTTTCTTGAAATAATAGAGCATGATATGCCAGAAATGTTGCACATTTTCTTCCACCTTAAATATTAAAATGGCTGCACAAAAATTCACCAATTTTGATGTCTTTTGAAATGCACAGTGATAATAAAATTGTTTCTCATGAAGTTAAAGAGAACTAAGCACTACTAAAGCCATCATACAGAAAAAACCTAATGGACTTTTTGGCCAACCCAATATTAAGTATTTTATAGCACAATATTTTATAATATTTTATTATGTTCCTAAGAGTGCCACGAGGCTCTGAGGTTACCCAGAGGACACAGTGGACACTTACCAGGAGAGGCCTGGGTAAGGATGTGCTAAGTTTTACTTCTATTAAATTAAATTAAAAACCAGTTGTAATTTAGGCATTTATAGTATCACAGGCAGTCAATTATCTGGGTTGTTTTCCAAAGGCCAAATCTGACTCACAGAGCCTTTGAATACTGAGACAAGGCAGAGGCAGCAACAGCACGAACGCGTCTTCAAAACACAGCTCACCAAAGAAACTGTTACACGGAAGGGTTAGCTCAGGAGAAAGCAGCAGAGAAATACCTCAGGCTACAAAGCTCTTGATCTCAGCTTCCAAAGTGCTGTGGTTTAACATTTGAAAAGGCTGTTCTGGGGAACGTTTTCCTCTGAAAGTTTCTTTCATATGTTTATAGTCAGGAAGTGCAATAGAGCCATGAATATCTTCCACCCTTGGAGAGGATTTTTCTGCCTTTACTCAGGTGTGAGATTAAAATAGCCTTTTGCTGACCATCCAGCCTGAAGACAGGATTACATGTGAGTCTGGGTCTTCTACTTGAAAATGTGAATTGTTAACCAGAAGGTGAGACTTTTAAGCAGGCAGCCATCACTGTTGTGAGAACTGCAGTTTTTGACATTAAGTTCCTGGCAGTAAGTGAGCACCAGAGGTGGGTAAATATCAGGACTGTTGCCTCGTTCCTGGGCACTGACATTTTAGTGGTTCTTTTTTTCCGGTCAGATCCAGCTGCCTCAAGAGATTTTAATATTTACTCTTTACTTGTTTCTCTCTTGAGTTTCCTGAAATTTTTGCTTCTTAAAAGAAAAAGAGAAGTAGACTACAGCAGAACCCTTTAGATGCCTTTCTGTGTTACAAAACCGAAAGAGTCTGTCCACCCCGTGCTAGCAGAGCCCAGCACTGAAAACCAAGAATGGCAGTGGAGAAATAGTAGCTATTCTGTGATGAAGGGCACCAGGGGACGGTGCCATGTATTGGGAGCTCCGGCTCAGTCTCTCTCTCCATATATACAGTTGTGAGCATGCAAAATGCAGAGTTTATTCTTATATTATTTATTGATTATTGCATCCTTTTTCATGTGAACTGTAAACCTACTTTTGCATATATATGTATAAATGTGTGTGTGTGTGTGTGTGTGTGTGTGTGTGTATAAAATAGAGAGAGAGGACTTGTAGAGCAAGGATTCAAAACTAAAATTAATCAAAGTCCCAAGGACCCTCGGTTGCAATTCTCTCTTTTGCTCAATTTTCAGTCTTGAGGGAGAATGGTTGAGGACGGCTCTAGCTGCTTTCTGCTGGGAAGGGACAGAGTTTGGGGTGTTAGACAAATGAACTGTTTTACAGGTAAATGGAAATAGTCTTGAGTCTAGGCTGAGTGCCCAAGGTTTGAATGATTATCACGTTGTTAGTTTTAGTTGCCCTCGGGCACAATTGTAAAGGCAGCAGCACCTGAGTAGAATCCCAGTGCCACAAAGAAGCAAAACTAAAACCGGCCAGTGGGTGAACGTATCCACGTGTAAAAGGTTACCAACCTGTTCTGTGGCTGCATTCCTGTGGGTTAACAGATCGGTGGTGCTGGCCTCATAAGCAGGGATGTATGTACAACTTTCTTCTTGGATTAGGGCACGTGTTCCCCTGAATGTGAAGGGGGGAGATGAACCCCACTTAACTTTGGTGACTTGCTCCAGCCATCATTCCCAGTCCACGAGGCTGAATGGTGTATAATCTGGGGATTAGTTCCGTACTAGATATCAGCGGTAGTCCGCAGCCCCAGCAGTCAGACCGGTTATGTACTTCTGCATAGGTGGCAGCCCAGGACAGGAAGGCATTACGGGTAACAGGTGAAAACTGAAAAAAGAGAAAATTAGAGACTAGGAAACAAGCAATTATCTTGGATCTCAGCCAGAGGGTACGCTTCATTTTGGCGAAGTCTAGTTCAGGTTTTCAAGTGTTTTCCTTCGTAAGAGTATCTTACAGTCTGTGATGGGCTTGTGGGAACACTCCCGTGGGTGGGTGAGTGGTGGTCGGTATCGTCTCCCAGGTGGGCGGTTGTAAGTCTGGAGCAGGCGTCAGTTGGGAGTGATGTATGAGTCCAGGGCTTGACTCTTTCTGGTTTAAAAGAAGAATGAGTGGTTAGTGAAACCCGATAAGGTCCCACCCACTTAGGTTCAAGTTGGTCATCGAGGTGTTTATTTTTCCAGGACTTTAAAAAGTACCCGCTCTCCGAGGTTGAATTGGTATAACCAGATATCTGTGGGGCGTTTCATCCTATTGGAAGTAAACTTATGAACAGCAGTTAAAGTTAGTCCCAAGGGTTGTGCATACCTTACAGTGTCTACTTATTTAATCTTTAGGTTATCAACATTTCTAAGATTTTATCTAAAACATAGGAAAGGACTCCTATATCATATATCATTAAGGACTTAACTGAATCCTGCTTCTGGGGGCTTCTCACATCCTAAGCAGAGCAATCGGCAGTAAGTTATTCCATCTCAGGTTAGTTTCTTGGCAAAGTTTAGCAATAGTTTTCTTTAAAGTGTGGTTTATCTTCTCTGTTTTTTCCAGTACATTGTGTCCTCCAGGAAGTGTGAAGCTTCCTCTGTGTTCCTAAGAGTTGGGAACTTCCTTGGTCACCTTGGCAAGAAAGGCACTGCCTTTGTCACTTTGAGTAGAGGATGGCCGTCCAAGCCTGGGAATCATTTCTTTTAACAAGGTTTTTATTACTGCCAAAGCCTTCTCTGACCTGCAGGGGAATGCTTTGGCCCATCCCATCAAAGTATCCACAGAGACTAGCAGGTATCAGTAACTTCCAGTTGTTCTTGGTCCTCACAGTGAAATCAATTTGCCAACCTTCTCCAGGACCTAATCCTTGGCTCTGGACCCTCATATCTCTGAGTAAGGTCTTGTTTTAGGATTATTTCTGGCATAGATAAAGCATTTCTTAATTATCTTTTGAACAGTTCTTTGACTGTCTGGCCCAGTACTATAGTTCTGCATCCTTTGGATTATCGCATCCCATCCATAGTGGGTGCTCTGGTGGATAAAAGCTGACACCTCCAGCAGGTGTTTTGGGATCAGAATGATCCCATTTGTTGCTAATCCATCTGTATTTCTGGTCAGTAGAATAGCTCCATTCTTTTGCTCCTTCTAAATCTTCTAAGGAATATTCATGCTGAACTACCTTTAAGTCAATGTCAAGAATAAGGGCTGCTACCAGGGATGCTGGAATTTTAGTTCAGACCACCAGCTTGGCAGCTTGATCTGCTTTATTATTTTTCTGGGAGAGTAAGCCATCGGTCCTCTGATGACCTGGGCAGTGTGTCATGATGGCAACCTCCGTAGGTTCCATAGCTGCCTTTGGGGGACTTGATGCCTCTGAGAACATTTAATTTCTTTTCCTCCTGATGTAAAAAAATCCTCTTTTTCTCCAAATAGCTCAATGTACTACTGTAAATGCATATTTGGAATCCGTGTAGATGTTGACTCTCTTACTTTTTCCCAAACGTAGGGCTTGGGGAAAGGCCAATAATTTGGCCTTCTGGACTGAAGTACCTGTCAGTAGGGCCTGAGCTTCTGAGGTTTCCTGAAGAGTTACCACGGTATATCCTGCTTTCCAATTTCCCGTGACCATGAAGCTGCTTCCATCGGTGGACATCTGGAGATCAGGATTCTTTGGCAGCAAGTCAGTCGGGTCTGTTTGGCTAGAAGACACTTGTTCAGTTATTTGGATACAATCATATTTCGGTCCCTCTGGCTCAGAGGGAAGCAGGGTAGCTGGATTTAGAGTTAAAATATTCTTGAGAATGACATTAGGATCATCTGGAACGATGGGCTGGTATTTTCCCAGTTGACCAGTGGTCGGCCAGTACCCTCGCTTTTGCTCTGCTCAGGGCAACACAGTGTAGATGGAGCATGTACCGTGGTGGATGGTTCCCAGGTGAACTTCTCAGCCTCCTGTAGTGGGAGCAGCTGTGGTCCTCAGATAAACTGGCCAACCCTGAGCCACCATGTCCAGCTATTTTGAGAAGCTGTCCACTGGCTTTTTAATATTTCCTAGGTTCTGGGTCAAGATCCCCCAGTCCTATTTCTTGTCTTTTATGTACGAACAAGTCCAATGGCTTTCTTAAGTCTGGGAGGCTTAGGGTTGGGGCCGTCAGTATCTTTTCCTTAATAATCTGGAAGGCTTTTTGGCATTCCTCAGTCCAAATCAAAGGTTCTTCTTGATCTGTTTCGTTTAGTTTTGCAATCAAACCAAAGTTTGGAATCCAGATCCTACAAAAGCCAGCCTTTCCTAGAAACCCTCTCAGCTGTCAGTACACACTGTCACCCCGGCATGGGCTTCTCTCCTGTCTGGGAGCAAGTTTCTTTGTCTTCGATATGATTCAAATCCCAAATATTTCTCAGAGGGCTTGGATATTTGGGCTTTCTTTTGGGAAACTTTATAGCCCCGTTCAGCCAGGAAGTTCAAGGTTAGAATGGCATTTTTGACAGAAGCCTCTTTGCTGAGACTGGCGATGAGAATGTCATCAACATATTGGACCACTGCCCCATTATCTAGCCACAGTCCCCTTAAATCTCTGGTTAAAGTCTCTCCACCTAGGGTGGGGAGTTTTTGAGGGGTGGGGGGAGAGAACAGGTCCTAGTGCTGTTGTTCAACGTTAGAGCCTGGGTCCTCTCATTCAAATGCAAACAGCTCCTGAGACTCAAGACTGAGAAGAATGCCAGAGGAGAAATCTTTTAAATTCAGCACAGCAACCCAGCAGAACTCCGCCCTTAACAAGGTGGTCAGCCAGGTGCAGGGGTTAGGGAACACAGGGTGGGTGTCTTTTACTCTCTGGTTAATGGCCCCCACGTCCTGGGCAAACAGTATTCATCGGTGCCTGGTCTGCGCCTGTCCGATGGGCGTATTGCACAGTGAATGACAAGGCCCAATAAGCTGGTGCCCTGTGAATGCTGCCACCAATGGCTGCATTCCCTTCTGAGCTTGTTCTTCTAGAGGATATTGTTTTAGGTGGGGGATGGTTGCTCCTGCTGGAAATTGTTATTTGGGTTGCGGTGGCAGTTTTTGCCTTTCCAGGTCTGTCCTTGGCCCATATTTCTGGAGTTACTTTTAGAATGCTGATGACACAAGTGTCATCCAGAGGCACCTCACTGTTCAAACAGCCAGGGGCAAAGGTTACTTTGGCATTCAGTTTAGTTAATAAGTCCAGTCCTAAAAGTGGCACCAGACATTCAGGCCTATTATTCTTCCAATTAAAAACGTCCAGCGTGATGTAAGGAGTATATATCCAGACCATCCCTGCTGGTTGTCCATGGACGTGGAGTCTTCCTATTGGCACTTGTCTAAATGGGAATTTCTCTGCCTGGATTGGAGGAAACTCCTGACCAAATCTAGTACCACTTGGAGTGTGGGAAGGGGAGGACATCCCCAGGTCCAGTAGAGCCCCCCTCTCCCACTGGAGGCTGTGGGGGATGAGCTGTGGCAGCATCCCCACCTAGGTGGTGGATGGGAGGCAGCCACAGGGGCATTATGCTGGAGTAAGAATAAATCACCCTCATTCTCAGGAGACTCTGGCAGAACTAGCCTCACTGGCTTATCTGTGTCATAATTTTATATTTCCTTTGAGCAGACCTATTCTGATACATTACAGGTTGGTAGTGTAATTTAAGGACCCCTGTCCTGGACAATGTTTGCCTGATCCTCAATTATATCGCAGCCATGGAAGAGCATTTTCTTCCTCTTCAATCCTTCGTAGCTGAATATGCCCGGTTTTGTAAGATGCACCCAGGGGGCTGCCTTGAGGGATTGAGTTGGATGTAAGGTTTCCTATAACAATAACTTTTCTCACAATTACTTTCCACAGACCTTCTACTGCTTCCTTAGTTTTTCTTAACTTTATCTCTTGTTAATCCATTCTGAGTTTACCAACTTTTTCTTTAGACAAAATTACTATCCTTGATTCATTCAAAAACTGTATTTTCAAACCTTCTATCCTTCTAAAGTCTGGCCCACGACAAGTCAGATACAACAGACTAGACAATGGGGTTGGGTAGCCCAAACTTCCTGCTATACCTCGGACCCTGAGGATTATCCCCTGAGGGGTGGTGGGGGACAAACAGGTCTGTTCAGTGTGGTGAAGATGAGGTGAACAGTTACTGTGAGTTAGGCCAGGTCGAGCTTCCATTGCCCCCTCCTTCAAGGTCTCCTGAAATGTGGTTGGCATTGGCCCCCCTTCCCATGAGATGAGACACAAACTCAACAAATAACAGAGACAGTTTTAGTAATCGACCCTAGCAGCTAACGGTAACCTCTCAGGGTCCTTCCCTAATACAACCAATTGGGGAAGTGCCAAACAAGTTAAATGAGTCCTTCAAGGACCCAAGCAAAAGTGATAGGGGGAAAGCAGGTGTCTCTGGGGTTGTCACTCATGAGGTTACTCACCAAAAGATATCTCCTAAACCACGTACTCAGTTTCTCTCACGGAAAGCACAGTAGGTCAGCCACACCTGCTCAGCAGAGAGCACTGCAGGTCCATTGCTGGAACAATCCGTCCAGGCAGCTACTGAGCAGAACCTGGAGAGACTGCTGCAGGCCCGCTAAACTGGGCAGAAAGCCCTCTCACAGCTGAGTCCCTTCACAGCCACCAATTTGCTCATGGAACAGAAGAAGTTCATCCACCCCTGCTAGCAAAGCCAAACACTAAATACTGAGACTTGCAATGGGGAAATACTGGTTTACTTTTTTATAAATAGCACCACCCAGGAGAATGGGAAGCAAATGCTCTAAAGCCTAAACTTTTTGATAGCATGTAAATCACAGATTACATAGGGCAAAGTCACAAGACACTGTGGATTAGGGGTTCAGAGATGTGCTGGGAGCTGATTGGTGGGAAGTGTTTGGGAAGTGAATCATGTCTTCTGGTCTTGACAGTTCTAATGTCTTCTTGGCATCCCTCTATTGGGTCTCATGGGAAAGTAGCCAGGGGGTGGGGGGTTGTTCCACCTTAGGACTCAGGAACTGAAGCACAACTTAGGTCAAGATATTGACTTGCCAGAGGTCTGGACTGTTATCAGGTCCATTCAGGTCCAACCTACTGTCTTCTGCTGCCTCGGAGGATGCTGGTTATCCAGGGGAAAGAAGAGAGAGAGGTGATTTCTAGAGCTAGAATTTTAAACTAAATTTAATCAAGGTCCTAAGGACCCTCAGTTTTATCTGGTTTAATTTATTGACAGTCCAAACCCAATCCAAGTTATGTTCCCAGTTATTGTATATCTTCTCAGCAGGTCTGAATCATGTTCCCTACTTTATGGAAATGCTAGGAGTGCATCAACTTCTCCTTAAAGAACTTACAAAGCAAAACTATTTGATAGACAAACTCATTAAAAAAGAGTACGGACTACTTAGATTTTTGATATTAAAAAACGATGTTAATGGTTGGAAAGTGAAACAGTAGCTAGAGGAATTTCTTACACATGTTTTCTAGAACACAGATTCTAATAGCAGCATTTTCTAATGTTATCATCATTAAACATTGTAAAGTTCTAATAATATTTTATTATATAATTAATATAATTAATTATAATACAGTAATATTATAAAACTCTGATAACTTGAACAAACTATTATAATTTCAGGGCTATAAAGGATCTCAATGATTATCCAGCTTTTGTATTTTGCTCTCATGAAAAGTGAGCACCAGAGACTTTGCCAACATCACATCACTAGACTCCAGTCTTTCTATTCCTTGCTATAAGATAACTTCTGTTAGAGAACAAAAGAAG
>VMDR010014208.1:0-23861 GCA_007922815.1 Macrotus californicus | reverse complement strand
AAAAACTATTAGAACTGATAAATGAATTCAGGAAAGTAGTAGGATACAAAATAAATACTCAGAAATCAGTTGATTTTTATACACCAATAATTAACTTTCAGAAAGAGAAACTAAGAAAACAATCCAATTTACAAGTGCATCAAAAAAATTACTTAGGAATAAATTTAACCAAGGATGTAAAAGACCTGTTCTTGGAAAATTATAAGACACTGATGAAATTGAAGAAGATACAAATAAGTGAAAGCATATACTATGCTTATGGATAGGAAGAATTAATGTCATTAATAGGTTCATACTACCTAAAGCAATCTACAGATTCAATGCAATTCCTATCAAGATACCAATGGCATATTTCACAGAACTAGAACAAATATTTCAGAAATTTATATGGAACAACAAAAGACCTTGAATAGTGTCAGAAATCTTAAGGAAGAGGAACAAAGTTGGAGGAATCACACTACCTGATATCAAACTATACTGCAATGCTATTTTAATCAAAACAGCATGGTACTGGCATAACAATAGAGATCAATAGAACAGAAGAGTGCCCCAAAGTAAATCCATAAATGCCTCTATGGTCAGTTAATATTTGACAAAGGAGGAAAGAACAAACAATGAAGCCAAAATAGTCTATTCAATAAATAATGTTGGGAAAATTGGACAGATACTTGTGAAAAATGAAATTAGACTACCTTCTAACACCACATGCAATAATAAGCTCAAAATAGATTAAAGAATTAAATATTAGACTTGAAATCATAAAAATCCTAGAAGAAAACATAGGCAGGAAAACTCAGTCATTTCTTGTAGCAATTTTTTTTTCCGGTATATCTCCTTGGACAAGGGAAACAAAGGAAAAAATAAGCAATAGTACTCCATCAAATTGAAAAGTTTTTGCATAGCAAAAGAAACCATCAACAAAATGAAAGAGAACCCACTGAATGGGAGAAAATATTTGTTGATGATTCATCAGATAAGGGAATAATATCCAAATTTATAAAGAATATATATAATTGAATACCAAAAAACAGACAATCCAATTAAAAAATAGGCAAAGGACCTGAATAGTCACTTCTCCAAAGAAGGCATACAGATGGGCGATAGACATATGAAAAGATGTTCAACATCACTAATCATCAGAGAAATGCAAATTAAAACCATAATGAGATGCCATCTCACACCTGAAATAATGGCTATCATCAATAAATCAACAAACAAGTGTTGGAGGTAATGTGAAGAGAAGGGAGCTGAGCCCTCATGCACTGTTGGTGAGAATGTAGATTGGTGAAGCCATTGTGAAAAGCAGAATGGAAATACCTAAAAAAATTAAAAATGGTTCGGCCTTATGACTCAGCAATTCCATTTCTGTGAATATATGTGAAGAAACCCAACACGGTGATTCAGAAGAATATATGTACTCCTATGTTCATTGTAGCATTATTTAGCCAAGGTTGGAAAACAGCCCAACTGTCTATCAGCAGACAAGTAGATAAAAAAGATGTGGTACACTTAGACAATGGAATATTACTCAGCAGTATAAAATAACAAAAACAAACAAACTAAAAAACACACACACACATGGAAATCTTACCTATTGCGACAGCTTGGATGGATCTGGAGAGTATTATGCTAAATGAAATAAACCATTTGGAGAAAAACAAATACCATATGGTTTCACTTATATGTGGAATCTAATGAACAAAATGAACTAACAAAATAAACAGACTCATAGATACAGAGAACAGACAGCCCTTTGTGGGGTCAGTTCTGGGTGAATAAGGGGTAAGTAAAAAAAAAGAAAGAACTCACAAACACAGAAACTCATAAACAACAGTATGGTGATTATCTAAAGGAAGGGAGATGGGGGGGGTAGAAGAGGATAAAGGGGAGAAAATTGGTGATGGAAGAAGACTTTACTTGGGGCGGTGAACACACAGTACAATGTAAAGATGATGTGTTAGACTTCTGGCCAAGCTGGCAGAATAGGTAGATACATATAAAAACAAAAAGCAACCAGAACTGCCAGAAAATCAAACTGTATGGAAGTCCAACAACCAAGGAGTTAAAGAAGAAACATTCATCCAGACCGGTAGGAGGGGCGGAGACAGGTAGCCAAGGCAGAGGATGCATGGCAAGGTAGCAGCTGGAGGACCGAGCAAGGTGGCCCCTGGTGGACTGGAAGAGGCAGTGGCTGGAAGACTGGGCAGTCCTACATTTGTGTATGGATAAACTGGGAGGAACAACTGAGGAGTGAGACAGACCACACAACTTAGGCTTCTAGCGCAGAAAAATAAAGTCTCAAAACCTCTGACTGAGAAAACCTATATGGGGGTTGAGGTGGCAGGAGGAGCTCCCAGCCTCACAGGAGAGTTCATTGAAGAGACCCACAGGGTCCTAGGATGCACACAAGCCCACCCACCTGGGGATCAGCACCAGAAAGGCCCACTTTGCTTGTGGGTAGCAGAGGAAGTGACTGAAAGATGGCAGAGAGCTGTGCAAGTGGCATTGTTCCCTCTTGGACCCTCCCCCACATTCAGTGCCATGATGCAGCAACATGGGTTGCCCTGCACTGGCAAATACCTAAGGCCCCTTACTACATAACAGGTGCTCCAAGACAAAAAAGAAAAGAAAAGAGAAAAGAAAGAAAAGCAACAAAGAAACCATTGGTGATTTGACAAGAGCTATAGTGGTAGAGTGGATGGGGTGAAAACCTGGGTGAAATGGAATCAGGAAATGGAAAGATGGGAATTAAAGATGTATATGAAGGGGAATAAATAAATGGGTGAAAGCCAGTGAAAATGCAGGTTCAACAGACCTTTATTTTGTTTTAAGATTTTATTTATTTATTTTTAGAGATAGGGAAAGGAAGGGAGAAAGAGAGGGAGAGAAACATCACTGTGTGGTTGCCTCTTACACTCTTCCTACTGGGGACCTGGCCTGCAACCCAGGCATGTGCCCTGACTGGGAATTGAACTGGCGACCCTTTGGTTCACAGACTGGCAATCTACGAGCCACACTAGCCAGGGCAACAGATCTTTATTTAAAGTCGGAAAAAAAGGTCATAGCACTTTTGTGTGGTAATGGGAATGACACAGCCAAGTGGAAAGATTTAGTGATGTCATTAGGGGAGAACTGCTGGAGCATGTCCTTGAGTAAGTTGTGAAGGGGAGCAAGATTCTGGCACAAATGGTGGTCTTGGCTTGGAAAAGTGCCACTTGATAAGGTGTGAGGTAAGCCAGGTAAATGCCCAGCTGCAGGTAATGGGTGGATTGTTGGAGGGACTTGAGGAAATTCTTTTTTTGTTTCTGTTTTCTCAGTAAAGTAGGAAGCAGCAGGTTTCCAAAACTTGATTGAAAAATGCTTTGATAAATAATAACATCATCTGTTGATCACACCAACATTCAACAAAATAAAGTTTTGTGGCTCAGATTGAATTCTAAAAATCTGCACTGCTTGGGAAGCCGAAAAGCAGAGTGATAACCATTAACCCATCTTATTTTAAAAGATCTCATTTTTTCTTTAACAACAGAATGTTACAGGGGATTGATCTGCAGTCCAATGGGCCTAACAGGCAGCTTTCTCACTCCCTTAGGAGCCCCAGTTATGCCAGCACATGGTTTATGGTAGACACATAGAAGTCAGTGTAACATGAGCTACATTAGGGCAGGCATTTGTTTTGTTCACACGAACTCCTAATGCTAAGCCAAGTGCCTGGCAAATAATAGGTACTCTGTAAACGATTATTGAATGAACGATTGATGCCAAACCAAGGGCAACAAGAATATTTTTTACTTAACAGGATGGTTTTCAATAGTTTTAAGTGGTCTGTTTCTACATTTTCAGTTTTTTATCATTCAACTACAAGTGTCCATATGGCTACATTTCTGCCTTTTCCCCCCCAAACACCTTATTCTTCAAAACTGGCTGAAGAATATTGCTTATAGCTCTATTTTTATGGGATAATTACAGAGGCTTTTAATTCATAAATTCACTTTGCAGTTGAAAGGCCAGTAGAATGAGAATCTGCTTCCTGATCTTATCTGGTCCAATCTCATTATTAAATGATTATAGAGATCAGAGTTTAATGGGTAAAATGCCGGGCACCATCTGTTGGTGAGTTGGACACCTACAATGAGAAACCAGATATGGCGGAATTTCAAAACAAGAAATTGGTATTTAAGTTATGCCAACTTGCTACCGTATGGCAGGCATAGTAAGAATCAGAGGCTAAGGAGAAGTGTTATGCTTTGTTTTCCTAGTCTAGGTGCCTGGTTTGTCATCTTTATTTGATCTTTGTAAACAGTAGGATCTCAAAGTAAGCTAATTGTTCTTTGTTCCCCTTTGCTTGGCAAGATGAGCGTCTTCACATAAATCAATAGACTACACACTGATCTCCGTGCAACCTTGACACAAAAGGGCTGTGCAAGCAGTCTATCCCAGAAGCCTCAGAGGACAGTACGTTGCAGTATGGGGGCAGGTACTGAGTCAAGGAGAACAGATCATTTCACCTTAGTAGAGCAAGAAGATGTATTTTAGCTCCAGCTTGTCTCATTAGGTATTATTGACAGACACTATGGATGAGTAGTGAGTAAAATAACTTTCCTGAGGTATTGGATTGTAGTACCTTTAGAGGAAATCGTCTTTCTTATTAAGAACAAACCAAACCTGACAAGGGTCTCCCTTCCCCCTTCGCCCCCTCACGTGCACAGCCCTATTCTATTGAACGATCTTTAAGATGAACACTACCTCCATGAGACTCTCCAGTCCCATGGGCTGACGGAAGAAACCATGCTTTCTTGTTTCTTTTTAGCAAGGAGAATTTGTTTTCCAAATAGTGTTCTATTCTCTAACTCTCGGGCTTATTTGTTTTTAATCAAAGACCTAATGGAAACAAAAAGGGAAAGTCAGAGTTTCATTTTAAATAGTCCCAACTTCAAAGTACAGTACAACTTTATAAACCTGCCAACAGGTTTTTTATCATTGTCCCTTCCCTCCCTCTTCCAGAGGAGGGCTCAGGTTGTACTCACATGCACAAGCAAATGGGGATGGGAACTGAGGTTGATGGATCTTTCTTGTGTCTATATTCTTCACCAATTTAGTTCAGGCAAAAAGCTGGACTTTGTGTCCAGGTTATTGTTATAGACATGAAGGTCATAGGTTATTTTCCTTCATGCTCTGTAAACTAGTTTTTCCTGTTTGACGTTGAAATTACCCTAACATAGACTCTGTGGTGAAATTTTATTTCCCTGTTGGTATGTCTAGATCCTCGTCCAGATCATTTCCAGGTTGTATGTGATTTTAAAAGATGAGGAAATCCCATTGGCTAATTGGGATAGTTGGGATGTTTCTTAATTTAAATCCTTAGCTTTGCCTTTTCCTAAAGCTATTTTGAACTATCAAAAGGATATTTCCCCTTTGCCTCTATTTGCTAACCAGGAAAAAAATAGCCTTCTAGACTTTTAGGTGAGCATTATTTTAAAGCAAGAAGAAGTGAAGAAAGAGGAGGAAGAAAATAAGTCCCATTAGAATTTTTTCATTCTTCTTTGCTAAGTTTTGAAGCAGTGAAATTTTGTTTTTTTATCCTCACCTGAGGACATGCCTATTGAAATGCAGCTATGTATTTTCCTACCCTCTTTAGTTTCATCAAAAACTCAAATTTATCAAACATACAGTGTGCTAAATGCAGGACAGACCTCATGCTCGGCTCTTGGGGTACAGAGATAAATGATACAGAGCCTTGACTTCAAGGAATTTATAAGCTACCATCATTTGACCAGTCAGATGTTTTCATTGCGAGTTGGCAAATTGAATAGGTTTACTCTAGAATTTTGAGGCAAGCATTTCTGTTTTTAAGGGGCTTCAGTGGAAGCCTGGGGCATGGATTCTAAGCTCTAGTTTTATACATTTCTGGTGAGTATAATTTTAAAGCAAGAAAAAGAGAAGAGGAGAGAACATCACCTACTGTCCCCCAAATCTCTGTAAAACTAGAATTTTCTGGAAGGACTACAGAAACATGGTCTTTTTCTGAGTGAAGTAAATAGCCTAAGACCTTTTCAAAGAGTCTTATATGAAATGGAGCCATAAAAAAATCTGGTTTTCCAGTTCCAGAATAATCTTCAGTGTCTCCCCAAGGTGAGCTAGTTGTCACCTAATAACATGTTTAGCATTCACATAGACTCATGCTGTGCCAGACTTTTGACTTACAGAAACTTCTAGGTAATAGATGGTGGTTGTTTTATGCCTCAAAGTTTGTGATAATTAGAGAGCAATAGAAAACTAATATGTGCAAGCATGACATGAACATTATATAAAACGATATCCAAAAATGTTGGAATATCAATAACTAAGCTTTGAGTATTTTCAATGAATCACCATAGAATATTTAATTCCATGATTTTCCTCTTTTTGGAGTTTCTGTGGAACTGTTTTCTTTTTTCCCTTGTTTATGTAGTTTTTAAACATTCTTCTGCAGAAGGGCATGCCCATTTGTTATAAATTTATAATCAAATATTTATTACTTATCAACTATATGTGTGCCCGGCACTCAGTTGGGCATTTGGAAGTAAAATCTGACTAAGGCCCAGTCATTATACACCAGGAGCCCAGAGACATGAAGGCAGACTATTTCATACAGTTTGGATGCTCCAGTTTGAAAGTTATAGCTGCTTACATAGGGCACTGGAAGCAGGTAGCATTTACCTTGGTGAATTTGCCATGAATACAAGTCCGGCTCTCAGCCCAGTGAACTGAAGCCCAATTTTGATGGCCCATTGCAAAGGGATTGTCTCCCAGAGGTGGATTTCAATTACCCAAGCCCACTACGATTGCTGTCTATTAATATAAACCATTTAGAGCCCACGAAAATACAGTGAGAGCCATGTCTCTAAAACCGAATGGAAAGCTCAAATCAGCAAATCAGTGCTTTATTATCCCCCAGTAGGCAAGTACATGGAAGACAAAATTGTAGTAATCAGGGTGACAATCTATTAATTTACAATGAGGAATTAAACTATCAAGTTGACTGGTCTGACCAGCACATTGGCTCTGTATAGATAACAAAATAAAAAACCAGATTGTGGCATCCGATGGGCTTAAGAAGTGTTGCTTTGCCTAAATGCCTGACCACAGCAAGGATGACCTTACACTTGCTCAACCAAGAGTTCCTCTTCTCTTGAGAGCCCTCGGACAGGCCTGGCGAACTCTGTCTCAGTGCGATACTTTCTGCTCTTTGCTGCACTTCCATGCCTGGCCACCTGTTAGCTTTGCATCTCTGTAACAGAGTACAATATAGACCATTATGCTTCCACTCACTTACAGTCACTTCTAAGCTCTCCTTCTTGAAGGTGACTCCTAAGTCACCTTGATCGGAATTTGCAGTATTCCTACACTATTTATTCACAGAGGGCAATCAACACAATATGATAAATACTGGAACAGAAGTGTACAGAGGGTCCTGTGGGAACTTGGGGCAAAAAGAAACTAATATTTATTGAATTTCTACTAGGGATTAGGTAGTATGGCAAGCTTTCTACATGAATTACTCATAGAATTCATAAAAACCTCATCATGTAGGAACTGGAGATTAAGGAAATTGTCATTATCACAAAGTGAGTAAGGGGTAGGACTACGGTGTAAGTCCAGGCCCTCTGAGCCTAAGGTTTATATTCTTAATGGTTTGTGCTCAGCTGCCTTCCCTTACTTAGTCTTTTAGTCCTCGCACCCACTCTGAAGGATGGAGAGGTCTGTCAGTCTGGGCTCAGTTGCAGAAAATAGAAACCACTCTTTTATTTTAAGTAGAGAAAGGGTTGCAGTGTAGGAACTAGGTGCTTACAAACTTTTTGGGAGGGCTGGAGGAACAGGCTGCTTCTCCAGGAAGGACTCCCAGGACTGCATAGTAAGACTGGCCTGCCAGAAATGCGGCTGCTTCTACCTCAGTCAAGAAGGTGAGGAATCGAGAAGCTGACACTGGACTGTTGCATTCTGGAATAGGCACCCACTGTCCTGCCTCTAAGCACTATGATCCTAGTCACTAAATACTACAGTTTAATTTTTTTTTTAAATCCTCCTGTGACTGCCAGGAGAAAAAGCAGAAATATCAGAAGCATAGCCTCCACTCCACTGTCACCTTCTAAATCTAGTTTGAGAGTTGCTGATTGGCTAACCCTAAATGATGCCCTATGCCATAACCACAAGGGAGGCTGGGAAATGTCAGTGTTAGGTTTTCAACCTCTGCCGTTCGGGGAGGCTTGCTAGAATGAAGATGGAACAGATACTGAGCCCCAGCCACTGTGTCACTGACAAGGAGTCCCAGGCTGAGGTCATACAATGTACCTGAGGGTCACACTACGAGAGATAGGCTTGCCAGGCTCTAATGAATTTGTCACACTCTAAGCTCTGTGCTCATGGCCCTTGCCATCACCTATCACTGCCTCACTCAGCCTAGCTGGTGAAGGAGTGTTTACAGGAAGAGCTTTATGGAGAAACTGGATCTTGAAGGAGGAGTACACTGTGGTCCTGGGAAGGCAGTGCGTGTGGCAGGCCTGTGATGGCAGGTGGACCCTTTCTCTTCCTCTGCCACTGAGTGTGACCCCTTTTGCAGGATCTCTGAGGAATCAGTGCAGTGGCTTATTTCGATGAAATCTATGTAGAGAGGTTTCTCACTTCCAGAATGTAAGTTTAAATGGTTAATGTCGTGGAAAAGGTCAGGTTCATTTTTCCCTTATTTAGTTTTTAAAGTGTCTTTTTCTTGCATGCATGTTCAAGTATATGATTTAATTAATCATTTACATACCTTTGCGGCTAGAGACTATTGATTCTCTCAGAGAAGCTTGGTGGTTGATGTGGATGGGAGATACTGTAGACGCTGATTGTTGGAGTCAGAACAGGCTCGTGGGAAACATCTTCTGCCCCTTCAGTGACAGAGAGACATCTGGGGAGACTGATTCATTCTCCCCATCTGACCCACATTCAGATGCTATAGCATGCCAGTCCTCAGCTTGGTTATCTCACTGGTATGTACCTTTGGTGGGACAGTAGTTTTGAAGGAATGTCTCATTCTAAAGTGGTGACTGATAGGTAAGTACTGTGCTTAGTGATAAAAGAAAAATGAGAAACTTCTAAAGCAAGGAAGTATAAAAGGATACTTGAAACGTGGAGGTTCAGATATCATTGTTAACAGTAATGTAACTTAATTCATTCCTAAAAATAGAGGTAAACACAACATTATAAGAAAATGGTTGTTTAAAAACAAAGGTTGGTTTTGTGCCGGTATGACTGAAGCACCCAACTGCATAGGATATGGACAAACTAGGGCTGTTTAAAAGTTGAGGGACGTAAATTTTTTCCCCATGTTTTTAGCTCCGCTCAGCAGCACTTAGCACTCTCCAGAATAAAAGCAACTCTATTCTTAAAAGCTTTATTGATTGACAAACCAGATTAAATTCAGGACTTCAAAAATGCTGGGACTAGGGAATCTGAGAAATCAGGTGAGCACCGGTTGAGTGGAGAGGCCTGGTGAGATGAGAAATCACACAGCTGTGTGCTCCTGTCCTCTCCGCCTGCTGAGTCAGGGGAGCACTCGTGGTCTAGGGACATCAAAATGGGTTTTTTGCATCTTCATACAAGGCTCTTCTCCATCTACTCCATCTAACCAGAGTGTGCAAAGAAAAGGAGAGGGTGTGATACAAAGTGAGTCTAAGTCAAATCCCACTCCTGGCACCTGATGGAGCAGGGACTCCTCCTTTGAGAGCTATGACTTAGGGATTCTGGCATTTCCATTTGTTTTGCATCTGATGTTTGTTCTCATTGTATGATAATCCAAATAGAGAATTTTGAGCATAGTAAAGCAATTGGGAAATTGACTCTGGTGCCAGATTGTCTTGGTTCAAAATCTGACTTGACAGCTTCTTATCTTTATGTCCTTGAAGAAGTCACTTAATTTCTCTGCTCCTCAGTTTCCTCACCTACAAAATGGGCATGAAAATAGTACCTACTTATGAGGGTTTTTGTGAGATTAAATGAGTAGATTACTTACACACACAGCCTCTTGAAGTGTTAGCTACTATTGTTAATGTGGGCTCTTTATTTCTTTCTCCCACAACCATATTGAGGTAGGTCTTTATTAAGACTATTTTACATATGAGAAGTGGCAGCTCAGTGAGTTTGAGTTTGCCCAAATTGACAGGGCTTATAAGGGGCTGAGCCGGGGTCCAACGGACCAGGATTGCATGACCACACAGCCTGTGCTGATGGCATTTTCATTCACCGTGATGACCACCTTGACAGACTTAACCCTCAAAGAGACAAGCATGTTTTTTATTCAGCTACAGGGAACCTTTGTCTTTTCTCTTTGGGATCCAGGGGTAACCCCTCATTTTCTGGGTCAGACCTGATCTCTCCTTCGCTTTATTAACCCCCATCATTGTCCTACATTTGATTCCTGCTAATACACTGTGACTCACCTTTCTGGGTTTTCATACCTGCCAAGAAAAAGCCCCCTGCCTTCCTATCCCTCTGTTGGATCAAGTCCTTATTCTTTCTCCACCTAATTTTTTTCTGGTTTCTGTTCTTTCTTATTTCTTCCCTGGCGAGCAGCTTGCACTAGCACTGATGTCACATAACCAAATACCTGTCAGGCATTCATCAAATGAACACTTTTAAGGTCAAATTCTGCCTTTCGACAACTTTTTAACTACAAAGAAAGTGGTTACTGCATTGCACACTCTAATTTTGGCAAGGGAATGATTTCTTTGCAGAGAAGCAGCTGGTGCACAGAGAGGAACAGGACCAATTCTGTCTGTGGAGATTAGGCGGAATCATGACCCATGGGCTCAGAAATGCCCAGTTCAGCCAGGGCTTCCCTCTGATTGCCTGGCCAAGTGCATCCCCAGGTTGGCAAGGAGCTGTCTCCACCACTCTTCTGATCTCAAGCCATATATGTGCTAAGGAAACAACCAAGGTCCTATCTGCAATGTCTGGGAGGGTGAGCCTGGCCCTCCACTCACGTGCATGAGTCTAGCGCTTGAGGGGAAACTGAGGGATGTAGCTGTAGCGTTACGGAACTCTCAGCTGCCGGTGTCTGGGTCCCTTTTTTTCTCTCCAAATTCTCTGGCTTCTCTCCCTTTCCCCCAATAATGGTTGAAATTTCTTAGGGTGAAGCATGTAGATCAGTGATTCTCAAAACTGGCTGCATGTTAGAATCATCTGGGAAGTTTTAATAAGATCCTCCAGCCCACCAAAATTCTGATTCAGTGGTTCTTGAGTGGGTCTTAGCATCAGTGTTCTTAGACTCTGACAGCCCTAGGTTGGCAGCCTCCCAGCATCCCCAAAGCACTTTTCCTTCCATCGGTCGTATGCCATCTCCTTGTGCGGCCGGCCCTCAAGTCCCATCCCCTGCCCCTTCCTCAGTTCAACATGTCATCATGAGCCATTCCCTCCTCACAATCAGCCACTTTCTTTTTATCTCCTCTTCCCCCTGCTGTATGAGGCAGCTTTCTAAAATGCAATTTCAAGGACATGTCTCCATTTCTTAAAAACCTAAGCAGTTTTCCTAGAGGATAGGAAAATGCCTGGAGGATAAAGTCTAAATTGCCTCCAGGGAAGCACACAGGTCCTTTAAGGTTTGGCCTTGGTCATCGTTGCCAGCCTCTTGACTGACCACCACTTCCCCAACCACAGATGGTGCCAAACTGCTGGCTGGCTGGAGGCCATCTGCTGCTCTTTTCCATGAAGATGGCTTCGCACAGCCTGTTCCTTTTCTTGGAACGTCCTCCGTCAATCCTGCTTCTATTCGGCAACTTTGTCCTTCTAGACCCTGCTCAAGTGGTGGGCCTGCTTCTGGTAAACGGCTTCCTTCTCCATCGCAGACGTAGCTGTTCCCTAGCCCAGGAGTGTCAAACTCATTTTCACCAGGGGCCACATCAGCCTCATGGGGGCCGCATCAGTCTCATGGTTGCCTTCAAAGGGCTGAATATAATTTCAACTCCTTAACAGTTAAGGAATAGTTACATTTATACAGTCTTAAAATTATTTCAGTCCTTTGAAGGCAACTGCGAGGCTGATGTGGACCCCAGTGAAAATGAGTTTGACACCCCTGTCCTAGCCTGTCCACCCACAGCATGTTGTACCTGCCTTCACTTTTGGGCTTTGTACTGAGTATAGCAGTGACACCGTTGTCTTCTCTAGAGGACTATGAGCTTGGGGGCAAGGACTTACTTTACTCATCTTTGAATCTCTGAGACTTTGTACAAGCGGGTTAGCAAAAAGGAATGAATTAAGGGTTAAGCATCTTGCACATGCTTTCTGGGTATTCAGGTGGATGACATTTAGGCAGTGGTGTTCTTTACACTCCTGGGGAGAAGGAGGGGAACTACTATACCCCTGGGCCTTCCCCATCTTTCCAGTCAATCTTCCCATATTCTGGACCTCTGCAAAAACTGTATCCTCCAACCAGCTTCACAAACTGGAAATCATAGTCACCTCCAAAGACTCCCTTTCCTTGGTCCACCTTCCCAACAGCAGTCTACACCAGGTGCATCCAATTACAGGTTCTCTTTGTCCAGGAGGCACAGGTAACTAGGATTCTTCCTGGCGTGAGTTCCTGCAGAATCTAGTAGCCTCGTGCGTTATTTCCCAACTTATGATATTACATTGGGCTTGATCACAAAGCCTTTCCCAGATGGAAGAATGTGGTTCCTGGTCCCCATAACAGAATGCAGTACAGTGCAACCGGGACTTTACACTGTTGAAGAAAAATGTGCTTAAGTCCCAGTGTAGTGGGGATGTGAACTCACTGCCACTGTGTGGCCCTGAGCCCCCCCAAAGCCTCACCTGTTGAGGATTGCTAGATAAAAATATAGGACGGCTGGTTAAGTTTGAATTTTAGGTAAATAAGAAATAATCTCCTAGTATAAGTATGTCCCAAATATTGCATGGGACAAAATTATACTAAAAATAATTTCTTGTTTATCTGCAATACAAATTTAACTGGGTGCCTTGGGTTTTCATTTGTTATATCTGGCTTCCCTAAACCCAGCCTACTTTGGACATTTCTAGTAATCCATCGAATCTCTTCTAACAGCAAACAAACAGCCCCTTTTGCCTTTAGCACATGGGGGAGACCAGCTGAACTAGAGTCTTGAGTGACCTGGCTCTGGTTCTCTCTCATTCCACATGCAATAAACAGCTTTGTTTCTTTTCCTGTTTCATTTTGGAGTCTCTGGTGGTCTTTGTGTTATCCTATGAACACACACACCTTAAAAAGACAGACACCCAACCAAATGTGAAAATAGAGTCAAAAAAGACTATGGTTGCATTTATAGAATTCAAACTGGAAGACAAGCCAAAAGAAATATATTATGTGCTGTTTCTCTATCTCCTCTAAAGAGAATTAGGGAGTACTTGTGTTTTTCTAAGGATTCTGGGGGTCTGCATCATGTGCCTTTTTATTATTTATTTCAACCTTTTTCTTCTAAGAGGTGACCTGGGTCGGTATCGGAAATGCACACATTGGTCTTGCTGATTCATGACGCTCTTAGGGGCTCATTGATGGCATCTGGGAATAACTCCGGAAGCTCATTGTGCCAATCAGACATGTCTCATCCTGCACGGAAAGGTCTCCAGAGAGAGGGAGGTTGCACAATCTGGTGCAGCAACCTGTTCGAGATAGGAGGAGGTTCTTTTTGTTCCTAATTTGATGTAAACAAACTTCCTCTTGCGCTCTCTCCATTTGAAATGAGGAAAGGTATTTGTCATCCTCCTTGTGATTGAACTTAATCTTGTGATTCTTCCTTCTGCATCTAGGAGTGCTTTATCCCTTTCTGGTTAGGCCAGTGCTATCAGGAAGCTGAGAAGATGTTTCCCAATTGTGTTGTTGAAAACAACAACAACAACAAAATACAATTGGGCCTAGCCTACCTAGATAAAAAGCTGACGAATATTGCTGAAAACTTCAGGTTAAATTACAAAGATCATACTCCATATGAGTGTTAACCCTATGAGTACATGTTAACCAGTAAATGTCTCACACAACATTGCGAGAGAAATATATTTACAATAAAAGATTACAAAGATCATAATTTTGACACTAACCAGCCACATCTGGTATCCATCCTGCCAATTCCTTTCTGCTCAGCTGTGACTACACCGAAATTTAATTAAACATTCTCACAAAGCAGCCTCAATGACTTTTTTCTACCCCTTACACCACTGCACCAAGGGAAAGCCAGTGTTAAAAATTCCTGTCATTTCTTGACATGATTTCCAAGGGAAGAAAATAATGTTTTGTTATTTTGTTGGGCATAAAGAAACCAGTGTCTGATGGTAAACAGGAAAATCTGTCTGCTTGTTTGTGAGCACTGGTGGGAGCCAGGGAACCAAAACCTCGGATCTGCTCTCCTGCACACCATATTTAGACCTGCTTCTGCTGAGCTGAGTGTGAGCTGCTGTCAAATGCTAATGACTTTGAATTTTTTTTAGTAAATAATTCAGTAAACACCCTGGCATGCATACATGACATCCACTGCTGTATATCTCTTTTGTGGATGTGTAGCTTTTGCAAAACCAGAAAATAGAGAAATCTATGTAGACTAAAAGGTCAAGTACCAGCCCAAAGAACAGGCTCAGGAGCAAGACTGCTTGCATTTAGCATCCTGTGTGGCACCACTCTCTAGCCTTGGGTTCTCTGGCAATTTATTAACCTCTTTGTGCCTCAATTTCCTCATAGAGTCATGTGGGTGAACTGGGTTAATCCAGCGCAGTTACGTCAGTCCCTAGCACATAGCCTTCCCGCATATGGTATGTGCATATGTGCGTGTGTGTGCGTGCCATCGTGAGTGTGCTCTAGCAGTCTGTGATGCTCTGCTCCTTTGGTCTGCATTTGGGTCATCTAAAGCAGGTACAAATATCTGAGTTTATAGAAGACATTCATAGTAAAAGTTCATTTTCAGATAAGGCAAGAAGAATTTGCTCTGGCTAATGTCATGAAAGGCAGCTGATGTGTCAGATAACAATAATTTTCATAATTAACTTCTATCAGATTCCTATTACATGTCGGACACTGTGCTAAATGCACTGGAATCTCGGTTCTTGAACTGAATTTGTTCTGGAAGACTGTTTGAGAAGCAATTTGTTCAAAAACCAAATCTCCTTTGTTTGTTGCCTGAGGGACCTGTGACTGATCTTACAGGTATCAGCATGAAAGAGTTATCTGGTAGAGAATCGAGACATTTTTTCCGTGAACCGAATTGTTCGAGAACCGAGGTTTGGTTGCACGTTACCAGAATCACTTAGTCCCCTTATAGTAGGGTGATTAGCCCTGTTTGGCAGATGAGGGAATTGAAACTTAAAGAGGTTAAGTATTTGTGCATCACATCCATAATGTAAGGCACAACAAAGCAAGTTGCAGATGTAAATTATGAAATATTTTATGGAAATATATTAGAGATCTATACATGCATATAATGAGAAAGGTAGAAAGTAAAGGCACAAAAAGTGCATGGGAATGATAACTAGCAAATCCGGGAGTGAGGAAAGGGAGAGAGGAGAATGGGAGAGGGAGGGGGTACAGAGGGGCTTCAAGTTTACCTGTAATATTTTCTTTCAAATAAGTGTCAATATGGCAAAATGTTAAAATCTGAAGGTCAGGCAGTGGACTCACAGGTGATTAGTATATTCTATACATTGTTGAATGTTTAAAATGTTTCATAGTGTTATGGAGGTAAAACTGTGGAGATCTGGAGAATGCCCTCCCAGTACTGGCACATGGCAGACAATCAACAAATGGATTGTTCTAGGTAATAGGCTTTTTTACCCTATAAACACTGACATAAAATAAAACTGTTGATTTCATTGTCGGAATTGCATTCTGAATGAAGATCCAGCAGGTTAGGAGTTATTACAAGAAACCCCAAAAGGAACTCCCAGCATCTTTGCAAATGGTCTTGCAAGTGGTCAAGTGTGACTAAAAATAAATACCTACAAGTGTACCAAAAAATGTTCCATGTCCGAAATAGCACTTAGCCTGGCCTCCCCATGGATCTTCTGTAGGCTTTGGCCTTCACTTTTTAAATACGTTAGTTAAAGAAGTAAAGCAGGAAATACCGGATTTTAAAGTAATACTAGAATCAGGGAAAAATAATTTGCTGGGTCAATAAAAAATTAAAAACTTCCCATTGCATGCTCTTGGGTACATTTTATAATTTTTGGCTTATTGCAGAAGTAGCATCAATTTTATTGACACACTGGACGGTTATAATGGAGTTTTTTTTATTATTGAATTCCAGTACAGTTAACATGAGCCTACACATGTAATCGGCAGTTGGAGTTGCCTGAGGCACCCCTGGTAGCACAAAGATATTGAATATTTTCATATCAGGATTAGCAATTTCCCATCTGTTATGGCTACTGAGGAAATCAGCAATGCTAATTTTTTTCATTTAGGATTTACATCTACTTTCAGAGTAACTTATAACTTTGATGAACAAAAAATAAGTAGAACATTTAATTTATTCAGTGACGATCCCACTGGCAAGCTGCCGTAGGTTCTGAAAACAAGGGAGCTACTCACCCCCTGACAAGACTGTGCTGTGGAGGAGAGGCTGGTCCTGGCACGGGCCGGCGCGCAGGCATGTGAAGAAGACAAAAACAGTGCACAGTAGCTGGTGGTGGACCTCTGGCTGGGGTGTTTCTGCAACTAATATCATTGACTCTTACAAGTAGGAAGAATGCTATTTCTAAGGCACAGAAAGAAAGAAAAGGCTGAGATTTATGTTAGGAAATCGGATAAATATCCTTACCTCTGATACTTTATTAACTATGATTTAAGAAAGTCACTTAACTTTTTATTGCTAGTTTTCACTTTTATAAGATGGCTGAAGGGGGGTAATAAGCTTGTTTGGCTTGCTTTGCCTAACATGTAGGCAAAACCATTTAATAAAAAGTGCTACATTGATGCAAAGGCTTTCCCTGGCTGGTAGAAGAGGGATTGAGTTGGAAGACGAGATACAGTGAGGGGAATGAATTCCCTTCAGGCGGGTATGTGTCAGGGCAGTGGTTCTCATAGCTGCAGGCCTCACAGTCACCTGGAGGGCCATCAACGCATAGATGCTGGACCCACCCCCAGAGTTTCTGATGTAACAGGTCTTGGGAGGGGCATGGGATTCTGCATTTCAAGAAAGCTCACAGTTGTTCTAATATTGCTTCTACTGGGATCACTTTGAGAACCTCTGTTTCGGGATATATAAAGGTATATACATGCACACAAATATTCCAGACTATTCAGCGACTAGAATCTTCCTGGTAACTTCCAGGAGTATATTTCCTGGTGACCTGCAAAATGAAATTATATATTGAAGTTGGCTGAGGAGACAGTCATGGGTATGGAAAGAAGTCAACAGAAAGTTGATGTTTGGGAAATTTGGGAGTGTCATAACATATACATGGGAAGCAGAGTCAAATGAATATTTAAGGCCAGAGTCTAGTTCCTCTTTGGCTACTTGTCATGCACTTGAACTAAGGAAAGGTGCCAACTTCCCTGTACTTAAAAAAAAAAATTTAGAGAGTGGGTCTCGGGGGAAGGAGCACAGAACACAGAGTATCAATAAGGCCTGCTCTTTTCAATAAGACGAATGTGAGAATTCAATGAGCTCATACTAGTGAAAATGCTTTGGGGAGAGCCATCACGCTATATACAAATATTGCAGGTTAAAAGAATACCGAAGGTGGCTGTGTTTAGGGTATGTCTCAGAAAATTATTCAGAGAAGATTTCTTTACACAAGAATATTGATTGTACACAGCTACTTGTGTTCTAACAAAACTAGAAAGTTTGAAAAGTTTCTAACTTAGGGAAATATCAATGCATTGATGTAAGAAGATTCTGAGATAATTTCTGTACTGTTGAGGGATTTATTTTCTGTTTTCACACTGTCTGAAAAGATGCGCAAATAAAGAACAGACAATAATATGAAATAGATGAGCTGCCAATTTCTTGCCTTTCATTCTTAGTCTAGTCCAGGTGAATTCATTAGCATTTACTGGATTTGTTTCCTTAGGATAATGCCTTTTCATCTTTCCACTGCACATTTTGACTAAATTCCCAGTAAGTTGCCCTGTTTTTGGCAATACCCATTCATATAATACGCAACTTTCTTTTCATCTGCTTTTAAATTAAGCACTTACCTTATAGTTTGTATACGCTTATGACATCAACACTGATGACAGTCACTTCTGAGATGGAATTTGGCTTTTTTGCCACTGACTTTCAATACTGCCATATCAGTTTCATTCACAAGGTGAGGCTCTAAGAGAAATAATGTAAATATATGAAAGATGTGTGGCTTATAACTCCGATACACTTTGTTGAAAATTATCCCTTTATACACTGTGTTAATCACAGTATTGTTAAGGCAAAACTCACTTATTTTAATTTTCAGTAGTCATTTTTTGTTGTTGTTGTTGTGTTTTTTTTTAACATTTTATTTATTTATTTATTTTTAGAGAGGGGAAGGGAAGGAGAAAGAGAAGGAGAGAAACATCAATGTGTGGTTGCCTCTCGCGCACCCCCCTGCAACCAAGGCTTGTGCCCTGACTGGAAATCGAACTGGCGACCCTTTAATTCGCAGCCCACGCTCAATCCACTGAGCTACACCAGCCAGGGCCATTTTTTAAAAAATAGGAATTTATGTAGCTGAATATTCAAGTGGGGAGAGACTCATGGATATAGAGAACAGACTGACAGCTGCAGAGGAGAAGGAGTTGGGGGGCTGGGTGAGAAGGGTTAAGCAAAGCAAAAAAAACGACAAACTGGTGATTGCCATAGGGAAAGGGGGTCAGGGGAAGATAGAAGAAGGTAAAGGGGAGATAAATGATGATGGAAGGAGGGTTGACTTGGGGTGGTGAATACACAATATAGCACACAGATGATGTATTATAGAACTGTACACCTGAAACCTATATAATGTTACTAACCAATGTCACCCCAATAGAGTCAAGTAAAAAAATAGTTGAAACCTTTGGTGCTCTGCTTACCTGAGATGAGAGTGGGAAGGAGAAGAAGTTGCTGACTTTTTTACACAAGTGTATGCTAAATAAGAGAAAGTAATCAATATATTCATGTCAAACACAGAGTCAGCAAGGGCAGAGTATAACTCTTGAAGCTTGTGTCGATCGGATCCAATCAGAGACAGAAATCTTACCTGTCATTTGCACAGAGCAAGTTTAACATACAGAATGGCTAACTAGGTAGAAATTTGTTAATCACCTGAAGTGTAAGAGAACTTTAAGGTACCAGGCAGGAAGAACTGCAGGAAGCAGCTGCCACTGCTAGGACTGGGGAAACAAGAGGCTAGAATTATTAAACTTAGAAACTTGAAACAGGGGAATTCTCAGCTGATGCACACTCTTTCAGCAAAGGGCCTTGAGCCTGATTCTACAAGAAAAGGCATGATGGATTCAGCTACTGCAAAGGAAAGGAACTGCCACCCTTGGGGTGAAACTCAAAGGATCAGGAAAAAAAAACAGGAAATGCACAGGAAGTAAAAAGGAAGGAGCAATTTCCTTCTTTCTCCTTCCTCCTACAGGCTTCTGGTCTCCCCTTTTTTGCAAGAACCACAAGGTCAGCTGGCAATTTAGAAACCTAGTTTGCTGAACAAACAAAACAGAAACAAACTCACAGATACAGAGAACAGATTGATAGTCGCTAGATGGGGGTAATGGATGAAGAAGTTGAAAGGGATGAAGTGCAAATAGCCAGTTATAAAAGTAGTCATGGGGATGTAGAGTACAGCACAGGGAATATAGCCAATAATGTTGTAATAACTATGAAGGATGTCAGATAG
This sequence comes from Macrotus californicus, assembly GCA_007922815.1. NCBI lineage: Eukaryota > Metazoa > Chordata > Mammalia > Chiroptera > Phyllostomidae > Macrotus > Macrotus californicus. Next base: position 4,028 of record VMDR010014208.1, on the reverse strand, counting down.
GTACTAGACTTAACTGGGGTGATCACTTCATACGCTATATACCAGTAAATGTCTAATCACTGTGTTGTACACCTGAAACTAACATAACATTGTATGTCAGCTGTAATTGAAAAATAAATTTGAAAAAAAGAAACCTAGTTTGCAGAGCCCCCTCCCAGCTTCAGGAAGCCACAACATAGAAGGGTGGGATTGGAGCTGAGAGGTAGTAGCTTCACTGGCACAAAAGTTTTCAGACAAGAAGGTTGGCTGATGTCAGCAGCAGAAACTGAACCTGTAACTCTTTTTTTGAACCATTTTTTATTGTTATTCTATTACAATTGCCCCAGTTTTTTCTCTTTGCCCTCTTCCACCCATCCTACCCCCTCGTCCCACAGTCAATTCCCACACTATTGTCCATGTCTGTGGGTCATTCATACATGCTTGTTGACTAGTCCCTTCCCTTTCTTTCTACCATTATTCTCCCTTCTGGTCACTGTCTGTCTGTTCCATGTTTCTATGCCTGTGGTTCTATCTTGTTCATTAGTTTATTTTGTCCATTTGATTCTTCTTATAAGTGAATCTCATATAGTATTTGTCTTTCACCAACCCAACTGGCTTATTTCACTTAGCATAATACTCTCCAGTTCCGTCCATGCTGTTGCAAAAGGTAGGGGTTCCTTCTTTCTTTCTGCTGTGTAGTATTCTATTGTGTAAATGCTGGGAATATACCCTAAGAATCCCTAATTACCTATGTACCTCTATGTTCACAGCAGCGCTGTACACAATAGCCAAGTGCCCACCAGTAAATGAGTGAACCTGTAGCTCTTATGAAGATTGACGTGGCACTCTAGATGCCAGGAAAGGCATGTAAAGTGTACATCATCTTAAGTACTATCCTCAAATGATGTTCAACTTTAACAGTGTTTATTTACCTTCAAATGGAGCCAGTAAAACCGTGATTCAGTCAGGAAGGGCAATAAATCACAATGAGGCTGTCGTAGGTCTCTGTGAATAGTTCATTTTTAGGGGGCCCTTTTAAGTTAACTTTATTGGGGTGACATTGGTCAATAGCATGTAAGTTTCAAGTGTACAATTCTATAATAAATCATCTGTCTATTGCACTGTATGCTCCTCACCTACCAAGTCTCCTGTTGTCACCATGTATTTGAACCTCTTTACCATTCTTATCCCAACCCCAACTCCCTTCCCCTCTGGTAACCTCCATACTGTTGTCTGTGTCTATGAATTTGTTTGATTGTTTTATTTGTTTGTTTGTGGCTTTTTGTTTTATATCCCACATATGAGTGAAATCATATGGTTCTTGTCCTTTTCCATCTGACTTATTCTTCTTAGCATAATAGTCTCAAGATCCATTCATGTTGTCCCAAATAGCAGTATTTCATCTTTTCATATGGCTGTGAGTAGTATTCCATTGTATATAAGTACCACATCTTCTTCATCCAGTCATCCATTGAAGGACACCTAGGATGTTTCCATGTCTTGGCAACTGTGAATAATACTGCAGTGAACATAGAATCACATATATCTTTACATATAAAATGGGAGGGGCTTTTTATAATGAAAAATTTCAAATGTAACTAAAGTACAAAGAATATTACAATAAGCGCCCATGTAGCTATCACCCAATTATGATAATCATAAGCATTTGGCTATTCATATTCTATTCATTCCCCCATGTCTCCTCTCTATTTCCCCAGCTTCATAGTGAACTACATTATTTCATTCCTAAACAATTGAATATGTTTAATTACAGCCCAAATTGAACATGTCCACCTAACTCTGGGAAAACAATATAACAAGCATCCAGAGCCCCTTTGGAGTTCTCTTCTTGGTCTTCTCCCCACTCTTTTCCAAAGGAACAACTGTTATCATCTGTTTTGAACTTTGTGTATATGGGCTCAGACTATGTGTGTGTTTTTTTACTTTGGCTACTTTTGCAGAAACTGAAAATCTCGCCAACATTGTTAGTGAGATTTATCAATATTGTTGCATGTAGCTGTAGTTTATTTTCATTGCTCTGTAGTAATTCATCTTTAGAATATGTCAAATTTTATTCATTCATTCTACCATTGATAGACAATTGAGTTATTTCCAGCTTTTGACTATGGCTTTTGGCACACATTTGTATGCATTTCTGTTGAGTATATACATCAAAAAGGAGCTGTTGGGTATTAGCATGTGCTTATGTCCAACTTGAATAATACTGCCTAATAGCTTTTCAAAGTGCTTATACTACTTTACCTCCCACTAGTCCCAGTTGCTCCATATCCTTTTCAACACTTGGCATTGTCTGTATTTTTTATAATTACTATTTTATTAAGATTTCAATAAATAATTTATAATTTATAAGTAACATGTATAATGTTTCCAACAAGGATTGAGAAATAACTACCTATGTATTAAGATTTCCAGTTATATAATTCTGTAAAGTTTGCTTTCTTTTTATAATTCCCATAATTCTTTTTTAATTTTTATGTTTTACACTTGTTCCACTTATTTCCCCCTTGACCCTCTCCCACCTAGCCTGCCCCCACTTCCATAGTCAATCCCCACGCCATTGTCCATGTCCGTGGGTCCTTCATTTATGTTCCTTGATTAATTCCTTCACCTTCTTTCAAATGGTCCCACCCTGCCTTCTCTCCTCTTACTGCTGTCAGTCTACTCCATGATTTGATTTTTATTTTAAACATTCTGATAGGTGTGTCGTTGTACCTGATGGTCATTTTAAGTTTTATTTCTTGTTATATTGTAGAAGGCTTTTTAAAAAATCTTTCACATTTAGGTCTATAACTCACCTAAAATTAAACTTTGTTTATGAGGTGAAATGTGGGTCAAGATTTTTTCGCCTCTATATGGATATTTTGACCCAGCACCATTTATTGAAAAGATCATTATTTCATCACTGCACTGCAGTTTCACCTCCGTCATAAGTCAAGTGACGGCACAGTGTGAGTCTGTTTCTGGTTTCTCTATTTGTATGTCCTTGTGCAAATATCATACCATTCTGTTTCCAGTAGGGATTGAGGTGTCCAATGCTGTACGTTCTTGGACTTTTTTCTTCAGAACTGTCTTGATTATTCTCAGCCTTTTATTTTCTTACGAATTTCCAAAGTTCCCAATTGGTTTTGGATTGGGATTGCATTCAATCTATAGTTTTATTTGAGTAGAAGGGACTTCTTTGTACTGTAAAATCTTTTATCAATAAACATTTTGAATCTATACATTGATTTACACTTTTAAAATTTCTCTAAATATTAAACATTTCTTTGTAGAGGCTTTGCACATCTTTCATTGAATTTATTTCCAGACATGTGATTTTTATAGACCTTTGAGATTTTAAATGAAATAATTTTTAAATTTTTTATTTTATGATTTTTGTTAGTATATGGAATGTAATTGATTTGCTAAATTCAGTTATTAATTCAAATAGTTTATTTAAAGGTAATTGTTGCCCTGACTGGTGTAGCTCATCCTGCAAAGCAAAAGGTTGTCAGTTCAATTCCCAGTTGGGACACATGCCCACGTTGTGGGTTCAGTCCCTAGCTGGGGCACATGCAAGAGGCAACCGAACGATGGTTCTCAGATCGATGTTTCTCTCCCTCTCTTCCTCTCTCTCTTCCCCTCTTTCTAAAAATAAATACAATCTTAAAAAATAAAGGTAATTATTTTCTTCTATAGATGCTGTCATGTTGTCATGAATAATAAGTTTTATTTTTTCCTTTCCAACCTTTATATCCTCCTTTTTTTGCCCTTGCTTTATTGCACTGGTTAAGACCAATGAGACTTTTAGACCAGCATATCACAAACACATGATAAACACAATGAATTTATTTTAAAGTGGGTTCTTCTCTCAGTTGGAATCAGTTACCTTAAAGGTTCACTGTTACCCTAACCCCCTCTAGCCTAGAAAACCTGTTCTCCACATTTCTTTCATTGTCCTTGAAACATGAGTCTGTGAGTTGTGCTTACATTGACAATGGGGACAAACACTGCTTAGCAGGGAAGGGAGGGTGGAGTGGCAGAAGCAC